>JAXCLQ010070881.1:0-13387 GCA_035584115.1 Cedrela odorata
ATATTATTAGCCCACTTAGATTTTATTTTAATTCATAATTTAAAATTTTAAAAATAGCCTTGTTAACCATAAAATTTTCATTTCATGTCTACTACATTTCCAAACTTACAAAACTAGGCTCTTACTTCTATAAAGGAAATTACAGGTGTTACAAAAATATTTCGATTAAAGAATTAAATTTTCTTTTATGAATGAACTATACTCTAATATATAATCAAAATCATACTTAAAACTTATTGTAATCAAATCACTGTTAAAATGTAAGATTATGAAATTAAATTTAATCTCACATGTAATACTTCCTGTTGTGATAAAATCTAACCTCGACTCTATCCATACTCTCAGAGAGTTTCTCTAGTATTTATACAGTTTAAGTGTCTATACTCCTCTGTAGGTTTATGGTATTCCAATTCTTTATTGACATTCTAGGAAACAGTTTTAAAAATAATAACAATAACTAGGCTCATAAGGCCATAACATTATTATTAATAAACTCTATTAAGCAATAGTCACAGAATATCAAGAAATTTACTTAAAATCTCAAGTGTATATATTTCAAGTATTAACACCGGCCATATCAGACAACAATACTATACTTTTGCTTTTGTTTCATGAAATGCATTAACTTATATATATATAGCTCATCTATCATGGCCCAAATCACCACTTGTAATCCCATAATATTAGACATGCCCACGACATTGCCGAAACAACTCAACAACCACAAGGGTCATAAGTTTTCATTTAGCCTTAATCAAAGTAATTTAGAAAATTTGATTGAGTTTTGTACTTGATATTCTTTCTCTTATAACATAACTCAAATCATAACTTATGGGTCTACAATACAACATCGTATGCAATTCAAAGTACATTAAAACTCAACACAATTCACCGCATCTTCGATTAACCATTTCCGTAACCATGGTAATTATGAATCCTATATAGCAATATCCAAGGTTACTTAAAGAAATTTAGCAAGCTTCCTATAATACTCGCGATTTCTTTTGTAGAACTCATAACTATAATTTTAAATATGCTTATAAGAGTATTGAGTGTTAAAATTTTAAGAAATAATATAAAGTAAATATATAAAAGTATTTTTGTAAACTTTGGAAATATAGTAGACTTGAATGGTAAAATTAAAATTTTATTATTAACAATGTCACTTTTGAAATTTTATATTATGGATTAAAATAACATTAAGTGGGCTAAGAATATAAGATATGTATACATTTTAAGCCCAATCCAATTAGTTATGCCTAAGCCCAATTACATAAGCCCAAGCTCAAGCTTTAATATATATATATATATATATATATAACAAAGTAGGCCCAAGCTCAATCCCAAGCCCAAATTTAAATATATATATATATATATAATAAAGTAAAATAAATAAGTGCATAAAGTAATAGGTTTTGCTAAAATTCTCTACAAAATCCTAACCATCCATTTGCTTTAATTTAAACCATCCATTTGGCACAATTTTAAGCATGTTTTGTAAGTTAGATAAGGATAAATATAAAAGCTAAGTTAGTGAAAAATTGGGTGGTAAAAGGAGGGCCATTAGATTGATTGAATTCATCTAAGCCATCCATGTGTTTTAAGTAATTAAATTAATAAATATTTGATATTAGTTAGTGAAAATTAAGTGGCTAAATGTGGTCCATTGGATTTGTTAGATTAATCCAAGTCATCCTTGTGTTTTAAGAAATTAGAATTAATTAATATTTGGTGAAAATTAGGTGAAAAAAAGAGGGCTATTGGATTTGATTAAAGTAATCCAAGCCATCCATATATTTTAAGTAATTATAAGTAAACAAAATTGGTGTTTTCAAGTTGGAAAGGCAAAGGAAGGATATGTAAGTGTTAAAAGAAAATAAGGGAATTTGTGAGTTTTGATTTTCCATTTGAGATTTAATTAGTATGTGCCTATATAATAGTAGAATTTATGTTATCATGTGACATTAGAAAATTTGAAATGAATATTGTTATTATCATATTGTTGTAATTGTGTAAATTGGTAGGAGTTTTATTATGGTGTGGTTAATATGGTGGAAATTGATGGAAATTTATTTGTCATGCTGTGATAATGGTGAAAATTGGTGAAAATTAGAACTTGTGTATGTCATAAGTATAATTGTAGTTAGAATTAAATATGAACAAATTTCATATTTTAATGCCTAATTGTAGTAGGAAATTATATATTGACATATTGATAATATTAGTGTTAAATTGTAATAGGAAATTAGAAATGAATAAAATTGATATATTAATGTTAAATTGAAGTTTGAAAATTGAAAATGGTATTATATTAATACTATAAAGTAATTTAAATTAGTAGAATTGGTGGTTGTTGTAATTGTTATTAACATATGTAGGTCATGTTTATAATATTTGTAATACTTATATTATTAATATGAACTTGTAGTTAAAAAATTAGGATGCTTAGCACATTAACAAAATTGGGTAAGTTTTACTAGGAATTATGATATTAATGTTAAATTGTAGGTGAAAAATTAAATATAAATAATGTATACTAAGTGTTTATGATAGCTTAAATTGTTATGTGTGGATTTGAAATGGGGAATCATTGAAGTGAAATTAAATCTCGGCGATTTTCGGTAGGTCGAGTTTGTATGTAATGTTTGGAGTGTGTAATGCCTTATTTTGTGATGATTTTATTAAGATATTAAGATGAAAATTTGGGAAATGGGTGATGTTCGCTGTGTCGGAAAAAGAGTTGGTGGAAAACAGCGAGTATAAATGTATAACTGAAATAGATTTTGTTAATTTAATTTTAGGTACGTAATATTGATATAGGAACGTACACGGGAAAGCAGGAACAAAAGTAAGTAGATCATGCATGCATTTTAATGTTTTGAAATTATGCGATATTTGATGTTATGATGAAAAATATGATTTTAATGTTTGGTACGCCAATATGATTTTATGAAATGATTATTGGAAAGAATTGTGAATTTAAATGTTATGTGCCGATATCGCATTTATAAAATGAATATGAAATATTACCGATGTGTGAAATATTTGAATGAAATGCATTTTATGGCTTAGTCATTAGTTATATTATTTTGATTTAGTCGGGGTCTCGTGTTAAATGCGAGACTTGCAGGCTAGTAAGAATTTTGTTTAACACGTTGTGCGCATTTCTATTATATGGAATTAAAAATGACCACTATATGCAGAACACGTAATTATATTCTGAATCTGAGTTACTGTGGATGCAGGTGATACTAACTGACTAAACCGTTTTGTACGTGTTTTTATTACGAAAAAATTAGAAAAGTTTAAAAATACATTGATTTGTTTAACCTTTATATTGTGTACTGCATCGACATATAAAAACATGCATGATTTGTTTACTAAGATTGTATCACACTCTTTATTAAAAAAATTTATTTTTCAGATAATAGCACATAAATGTAACAAAGTACAAGAGCGAAAGTTACTAGGCGTGTTTGAAGTTTTTAGATATTGTGTAATTTTGTAAAATAGTAAAGTGATAAGGAGTGTAATATATATAGACTTGTATACATAAGAACGTTTGTTAATTGAACTATATAGGATTTGTGTAATAAAAGTAATGCATTGTATATTACATGTGAGAATAGTATTTGAGGTTAAATATAAAAAAATGAGTGTTACACTTCCAACATATTCAGGGCCCAAATCACAACTTGTACTTTTACAATGTCGCATTCCCAAAGACATGTCACATATCCAACATAAATGTCATTTTATAAAACAACTATCAATGAAATTTTCAAAAATTAAATAAAATTCTTTATTACAGACATTCCATCACTGAGTTCAAATGACTATTCAAAATTATGACTCTTTACTCACCTATACGCCTCAATATCCACCATAGACTACATGCTCTAATCACAAAATATCAAACGTATACGATATGTCAGCATTTATACGTTTTACAAACTCAAAGTCACATCACCATTTTATCAATCTTGTAAACAAAGCATATAAATAGATATTAATACCCCAAGAGCCTTATCCATACATTTAACACCTTAAAATCTTTGTGGAATAATCGTAAAATAAGGCATTAAACACTTCAATTATTTTCACACAAATTCAACCTACCGAAAATCACAACTTGTTCGATTTTTGTCGAAACTTACATTCAATTCAACACAAACATATCTCAGTGCTCATATCAATTCTAAAAGGTTTCTTAAAATTAAGTAATATAAATTTGGAATCACTGTAAGATAAGGTTGGTCCACTCACCTATTAGAACTCAACCAAGTTATACCAAAACGCAGCTGCGACATTCTGATTGGCAATCTACAATATACAACTTATGTTAAGTTTCATGATCATTGTTGGATGAATAAATAAATTAATGCATATACACTCTATTGCATTTTACCGATTCGAATTTCGCATCCGATTACTCAAGTTATGAACTTCTAAATGATGTTTTTACATAGCGAGTAAATTTAAACTCGCACTATGTTAAATCGGTAACACATTCTAACCTAAGTTTCTAGCGGTACACTCTATTATTTATCTATTTTTCACCGCACTTTACGGATTCGCATTTTGAGTCCGAACGCTTTAGTTATAACTATTTTTTGCCAAGTGACGCAACGCAACAAAATGTAGAGCACCACAGAGCAACACACTTTCTGAATTTTTTGGGCATTCGTCGTTGTGCGCGTTGACCTAATTTTTCGATATCGTTCCCCAATATGTCTAGTTTACTATGATTTTTACTACTAGTCAATCTGATGCCCGAAACTTACTCAATTTCTATTTTTTCGAACCTTATCCGAAAATTTCAGTGATTGACACTCGCATATTTCACATGCACTCTCACTGTCCTACGCTCTGCTTAAGTACTGTAATACCCCAAAATTTAAATTAAGGGCATTTTAGTCATTTTACACACTAGGGGTAATTTGGTCATTTTATAAATTATGTCGGGGTAATGAAAACCGAGTAAATAACTTTGTATTAATGTTTACTTAGCTATTGGAAGTTATTTGATAACAATTTATTAAGTTTAGAAAATTTTCTTAAAACTCTATTCGTGCACCTGACTTTAAAACGAAAATTGGTATTGATTAAAAATTTCGATTGATAAACGGTTTATTTCTACGGAAAAAAGACTTGATAAGGATCGATATGAATTAAATTTGAGTTAAATCTGAGGTCAGGTGAGAGAGAATTGAAGTCTGGAATATAGAAAATTTCTAAATGACATATTTACCGTTATTATTGAATTTCTTTTTTTTTTCAAGGGCAAAATGGTTATTTATGTAAAATTTAATTTTAATTACAGCTGCCTGAGAATCAAACCCAGGCCATCTTCTTCCTCCTCGTCCAGTAACCCCCTTTCCTCATTCATTTTTTATTTTTTTTACGATTCCTTTAAATTACTCCAATTTCAACCGATTAAAATTCCGTTTCTTACTACAAACCACATCTACAGGACACGATCTACACTTTTGGAGCTTTGTTTGGGCGATTCGGTTAACGATTGAGCTGGAAAAAGAATAGTATTACTATTCATAAATTGAAAATTTTTGAAATTACTTGCAATTCGAACGTCTTATGGCTAAATTGACTCTTTGGTATGGTTCTTAACTTTATTATTGTCATATTTATGCATTTCTCGATAATTCACTGTTCATAACGGGGTTACTGTTTAATCCAAAAATTACTATTCATGCTAAAAAATACTGTTTACGCCGAAAAATGCTGTTCATACCAGACAATTTTTGTAGATTATACTTGTTTTAGGCTAGAATTAAACCAAGTAGTTGTTAGATTAAGTAAAATTAAATTTTATCGAAAAATATAAATAGTAACAATATGGTTGCACTTATTTAGATTTCAAAATAATGTGTTATCGTACTGAATTTATTAGTAATAGTGAATTAAATATAATCGACACTTCAATTATTAATCGTTAGATTTTGATTATAGAAGAAAATAGAATTCAAAAAGGGGGGGAACTTATTGTACATCAAAGACATAGTTAAATTGTGAGTATGTGTACTTAAATTATTATATTAATAATTAGTATAAATGTGTTATAGATATGCCGAGGGAGCGACCATTCAGCCCCCAGTAATCGAGGTTCTATTCCATTTTTGGCGACACCTGTGAGTGGATTTTTACATGTTTTTTATTTTTTTATATTTTTTTCATATAAAACTTAATGTTTTCCGAAATAAGAAATAGTTTATATATAAATTGATTTACATTCTGTTTTATATGAAAAATGAGATCTGCTTTGAGTTATATATGCATATTGTTGAGGAGAAGTTGTTGAGATATTGTTTTGAAGCCAAGAGGAGGCCATTGTGTTTTGAATTGTATTTTATTTCTATTTTCAATACTTATGACAGTATACTAACCATTACTTTAATTTTTACTCAATCCTAGCCGGGAGACAGAAGGGGGGGAGTTTATGTGCTTTGAAAGCACATTCTAATTTGTGTTATATGAGGGTACTAGTACATGTGAGAAGTAGGGGGCGAAGGGCGGTCTGATATCTAACCCGAAATTTGTACGCATCACTGCATGTTATTCTATTTTCCTTTAATTATTTAAAATTTTAATTTTAAAAATTATTATAATATGCAGTGGATGTCCTGTTAATGTGATTTATGTCTGGAATTGATTTTAAGTTTAAAAATATTTTATGTCAAAACTGAATTTATTTAAAATTTTCATTTCAGTATCCACTCACTGAGTTTTTCCCAAAACTCATCCCACCACAGTTTCCGTGAGTGCAGGACTTTCTGCTAGGTGAGGATTCTAGGAGATATTCGTGAAGAGCATTGGGATTTCAGATTCTCCATGCAGTCACCTAGGAGTTCATGTTGTGGTCTGTTTTGTATATTAGGCACGACGCCTAATTATGTATACACATTATGAGTGTGTCTTCTGTATATTTCAGTGTATATTGATATGTATGCATATACTCTTATATTTATGAATATTTTGGTTTATGTCTGGAATTGTGTTGATGGGCATAGAGCCCTCAGTATGTGTGTGAGTCATGCATATGATTAGTAGTTCTCTGCATTACTGTTTACATATACAGGTTTTTATCTGAGGCTTATAGAGGTAGGATATCCCTACCTCTATGCCATCACGATACCGATTTACCGGTATATGACAGAGTGGTATCAAAGCATGGTCTAGGGGTCGGTGATTGTAAGTAAAGTGTAATGCCTCGCATGTGTAGTATGTCCGGGATACTTTCGAGCGAGGTGTTGCCTCTTTGAGTATCTGAATAGTCCGATGCATCTTCTTTCTGTAGAATTTGTAGGATAAACTGTAATTCATCTAAATTGTGTTTCCATATTTTAACAACTAAAGTATGTCTTCTCGAAATCAAAATCCTTTCGATAAAGACCAAAGGATTTCTTCTTCAGATCAGGATTTGTCTAGGCCTCCAGTGCCACCGATTGTGGTTCAGGGCCAAGTAGGTAGAGGACGAGGTAGAGTACGAGGTAGAGTTCGAGGTAAAGGTCGGGGTAGAGTTAGAACGCAAGAACCTGAAGTTCCAAGTGAGAGATTGGATGATAGGCATAATATAGATCTTGCTGAGGGAATGCAGAGAATCCAGCATGCTGTAGAAGTGCTGGTAGACTTGGTTTCTCAACAACATCAGCAACAAGCTCAGGTTCCTCCTGTTCATCCTCGTCCAGATATTCAACAACCTATTCATGCTTCTACTAAGCGAGGGTAAGGATTAGTGATGACCTTGCAAGATTTTCGAAAGATGCACCCACCGAATTTTACAAGAGTTGAAGCAAGTCCAGATTCTGATGGGTTTTTAGAGGAGTCGCACCGAATATGCATTGCTTTAGGATGCACACCAGCGAGATTAGTGGAGTTGGTGAGTTTTCAGTTGAGAGATATGGCTTATGCTTAGTATATGTCTTTTGTGCAGAGAATGAGTGTTACAGAAACCCCCTTAGAGTGGCCAAAGTTCAATGAAGCTTTCCTTGCCCGTTTCATGCCGCAGAGTATCAGAGATGCTAAAACGAGGGAATTTGAACAATTGGTTCCGACAGAGAATATGTCAGTAGCATAGTATGATGTACAGTTTACTCGTCTGTCTCGCTTTACTCCATATTTGATGAGTACGGAGTATATAAGAGTAAAGAGATTTGTTGATAGGTTGCGGGACTATCTATTCAGATCAGTGCAAGTCACAGAGACTACCACATATACTCAGGCTTTAAATTCAGTACTCCGTTTTAAATTGAGAGCTAAAGAGTGGCGGGCTGAAAAGGAGTCCTAGAAAAAGGCCAGAACAGAAAGTTTTGGAAGATCATGACAAGGTGGCCAGGCGAGCTTACGTTCTGAGCCTAATCTCAGTGGCTCTATTTTCAAAAAAGAGACTCTGATAGTTAAGAGTTCGAGCAGAAAAGAGGACCGAAATTCTCATTAACAAGTTGCATCATCTGCCTCGGTAGTTAAGCCTAATATACTTGTGTGTTCAAGATGTGGGCACCCTCATTCTGGATTATGTAGAAGGGAGACAGGTGCTTATTTTAGATGTGGTCAGATGGGCCATATGGTTAGAGATTGTCTTGTTCCATCTGTTCAGCCCTCCTATTCTCAACAAGTAGCATAGTCTCAGCCAGAACCTTTTTAAGGAAGAGGTCATATGGGTAGAGGTCAACCAACTAGTGAGAGAGGACAACAATCGGTTGGCAGAGGCCAATCATCTACCAGCAGAGGTCAGGCGAGAGTGTTTGCATTGACTCCTCAGGATACTCAGGCATCAAATACGGTTGTGACAGGTATTCTTTCTATTGAGACTATTAATGCTAGAATTCTGTTTAACCCGAGGGCAACTCATTCTTTTATTTCTCCATACTGTGCATACCGTCTAGGTAAAGAGATTTGGACTCTAGATTCACCTTTAACTGTGTCTACTCCAATAGGAAGTGCTATATCAGCTTCTAAAATTATAGAATCTTGTGCCATTCTTGTTGGAGAGCATATATATCCTGCTAATCTGATACTGCTAGAGATTTTAGATTTTGATGTGATTTTAGGTATGGACTGGTTATCCAAATATCACGTGACAGTGGATTGTAAGAATAAAACTGTCACTTTTTCTGTTCCAAATGATCCATTATTTGAAGTCCAGGGTGATAGAAGTGAAGTCCCTAGTAACTTGATCTTAGCTATCGATGCGAGTAGATTACTTAGGAAAGGATGTACTGGATACTTAGCTTTTATTCGGGATGTTAATGACAGTAAAGTGGATCCAGTGCATGTTCCAATAGTCAAAGAATTTTTAGATGTTTTTCCTAAATAGTTACTTTGATTACCTTTAGAAAGAGAGATCGAGTTCAGTATCGACCTTCTGCTAGAAACTTAGCCTATTTCGATTCCTCCGTACCGAATGGCACCAGCTGAACTAAAGGAATTGAAGGCACAATTTCAAGATTTACTGGATAAGGGATTTATACACCCAAGTACCTCTCCTTGGAGTGCACTAGTCTTATTTGTTAGAAAGAAAGATGGATTTTTGTGACTATGCATTGATTACAGGCAATTGAATAAGGCTACCATTAAAAACAAGTATCCATTATCGAGGATAAATGACTTATTTGATCAACTAAAGGGAGCTCGGTGCTTTTCAAAGATAGATTTACGTTCTGGGTATCATCAGCTCAGAATTAAAGGGGAAGACATCCCGAAAACTGCTTTTTGTACCCGATATGGGCATTATGAATTTCTTGTGATGTCTTTTGGACTTACTAATGCTCTTGCAGCCTTTATGGACCTAATGAACTGAGTTTTCAAACCTTTCCTAGACCAGTTTGTAATAATCTTTATTGATGACATTTTAGTGTATTCTTAGGATCATAAAGAGCATGAGAGGCATCTTCGTATTGTTCTTCAGACCCTTAGAGAACACAAGTTGTATGCGAAGTTCTCTAAATGTGAATTCTGGTTATCGGAGGTGGCTTTCTTAGGTCACGTCATAATGGAGAATGGAATTTACGTTGATCCTAAGAAGGTTGAATCTGTGCAGAAATGGCCTCGCCCAGCTAGTGTGACGAAAATCAGAAGCTTTTTAGGCTTGGCGGGATATTATCGAAGGTTTGTAGAGAATTTTTCTAGGTTAGCAACACCGTTGACTCGACTCACTCAGAAAGGCGTAAAGTTTGTATGGTCAGAGGCCTGCGAGGAAGCTTTTAAGAAGCTTAAGAACTGTTTGACTTCAGCACCTGTCCTTACACTACCCTTTGATGGCGGTGGATTTACTGTGTATTGTGATGCCTCTAGGGTAGGTCTTGGGTGTGTATTGATGCAGCATGGCCGAGTTATAGTTTATGGGTCTAGGCAGTTAAAAGGATATAAGTAGAATTATTCTACGTACGATCTTAAGTTGGCGGCAGTAGTGTTTGCACTAAAGATATGGAAACATTATCTTTATGGGGAAACTTTTGAGATATACACGGATTACAAAAGCCTTAAGTATATTTTTGATCAAAGAGACCTGAATTTAAGGCAAAGACGATGGTTAAAGTTGCTCAAGGATTATGATTGCACGATTCATTATCATTCAGGAAAAGCTAATGTGGTAGCCTATGCCTTAAGTAGAAAATCTATGGGTAGGTTATCCCATATCTCAGGCGATAGAAGGATATTGGCTAAGGAGTTGCATACGTGCATGACTGATGGTGTTAAAATCCAAATTCCTGAATCTGGAGTACTGATTGCTCAGGTGCAGGTGAAATCTGTCTTAGTGGAGGAAATTAAGAAAGCCCATATTTCGGCCCCGTATATAGAAGAAAAGAAAAGGTGCATTGAGCAAGGTAGTGGCAGTGACTTTAGAGTAGATGACCATGGTATCTTGAGATAGTGAGATAGGATAGTAGTGCCACCAGTGCAAGAACTCAAGAATCGACTCCTGGAAATAGCTCACACTTCTTCCTATACAATACATCCAGGAGGAACAAATATGTATCATGATCTGGGGAGATTTATTGGTGGGAAGGCATGAAGAGAGATATTACTGAATTTGTGGCCAAATGTTTGACCTGTCAGCAAGTAAAAGCAGAACATCAGAAACCATCTGGCACACTTCAAAGTTTGGATATACCCGAATGGAAATGGAATAAAGTGACTATGGACTTTATTGTAGGCCTTCCTCGTACATCTAAAGGATATGACTTTATATGGATATACTAGGATTTATCTGGATCATATAGTTTCTCTGCATGGTATACCTATTTCTATCATTTCAGACCAGGGTTCTCAATTTACATCAAAGTTCTGGCAGTCTTTCCAAGAAGCTTTAGGTACTCAACTCCATTTTAGTACTACATTCTATCCTCAGACAGATGGACAATCAGAGAGGACAATTCAGACATTGGAAGACATATTACGGGCGTGCGTGATCGAATTTGAGGGAAGTTGGGATCAGCATTTACCTTTGATTAAATTTGCTTACAACAACAGCTATCACTTGAGTATACAAATGGCACCATTTGAAGCCCTGTATGGCTGAAAATGTAGATCTCTTGTTGGGTGGTTTAACCCTGGAGAACATAAGTTGTTAAGACCAGATTTGATACAGGATGCTATAGAGAAAGTCAAGGTGATACGAGAAAGAATCATGACAACTCAGAGTAGGCAGAAATCATATGCTGATCATCGATGACGAGATCTAAAGTTTAAGGAGGGTGATTATGTGTTTCTGAAGATTTCCCCTTTTAAAGGAGTTATGCGATTTGGCAAGAAGGGCAAGTTGAGCCCGAGATATATTGGACCCTTCCAGATTCTCCAACGAGTTGGGGGTAGGGCATATGAATTAGCTCTTCCGCCTGGTATGGATAAAATATATCCAGTCTTCCATGTGTCCATGTTAAGGAAATATCTTCATGATGAGTCTCATGTTCTTGAACCCCAGACAGTAGAGTTAGATCAAAACTTGTCATATCAAGAGCAACCCATGGCTATAATAGATAGGGAAGTGAGAAAACTTCGAACAAAATGGATTTCTTCAGTGAAAGTCATCTGGCAGCATCACAAAGGTAGTGAGGCAACTTGGGAATTAGAAGATGTTATGAGGAAGAAATTTCCTCACTTATTTGAAGTTGAAGGTAAATATTTCTGAACCCTACTTGAAATTTTTAAATTCGAGGATGAATTTTCTTAAGGGGGCAGAATGTAATACCCCAAAATTTAAATTAAAGGCATTTTAGTCATTTTACACACTAGGGGTAATTTGGTTATTTTATAAATTATGTCGGGATAATAAAAACCGAGTAAATAACTTTGTATTAATGTTTACTTAGCTATTGGGAGTGATTTGATAACAATTTACTAAGTTTAGAAAATTTTCTTAAAACTCTATTCGTGCACTCGACTTTAAAACGAAAATTGGCATTGATTAAAAATTTCGATAGATAAACGGTTTATTTCTATGGAAAGAAGACTTGATAAGGATCGATATGAATTAAATTTGAGTCAAATCTGAGGTTAGATGAGCAAGAATTGAAGCCTAGAATATAGAAAATTTCTAAATGACATATTTACCGCTATTATTAAATTTTTTTTTTTCAAGGGCAAAATGGTTATTTATGTAAAATTTAATTTTAATTAAAGCTGCCTGAAAATCAAATCCAGGCCATCTTCTTCCTCCTCGTCTAGTAACCCCCTTTCCTCATTCATTTTTAATTTTTTTTACAATTCCTTCAAATTACTCCAATTTCAATCGATTAAAGTTCCGTTTCTTGCTACAAATCATATCTATACGACATGATCTACACTTTAGGAGCTTCGTTTGGGCGATTCGGTTAATGATTGAGCCGGAAAAAGAATAGTGCTACTATTCTCAAATTGGGAATTTTTGAAATTATTTGCAATCCGGACGTCTTAGGGCTAAATTGACTCCTCGGTATGGTTCCTAATTTTATTATTGTCGTATTTATGCATTTCTCGATAATTCACTGTTCATGCCAGAAATTACTATTTATGCCAAAAAAATACTTTCATGCCGATAAGTATTGTTCATCCTAGACAATTTTTGTAGATTATACTTGTTTTAGGCTAGAATTAAATCGAGTAGTTGTTAGATTAAGTAAAATTGAATTTTATCGAAAAATATGAATAGTAACAATATGGTTACACTTATTTAGATTTCAAAATAATGTGTTATCGTACTGAATTTATTAGTAATAATGAATTAAATATAATCGACACTTCGGTTATTAATCGTTAGATTTTGATTATATAAGAAAATAGAATTCAAAATAGAGGGGAACCTTATTGTACATCAATGACATAGTTAAATTGTAAGTATGTGTACTTAAATTATTATATTAATAATTAGTATAAATGTGTTATAGATACG
>JAXCLQ010070882.1:0-13386 GCA_035584115.1 Cedrela odorata
TAATACTATTAATAAGAAACGATCTAGAAATGAACTTAATTCAAAACTTATATGGCATCATAGATTAGGTTATATTAAAGATAAGAGGATTATGAAGATAGGTAGGGATGGACTGATAAGTCCATTGGGTTCTGAACCCTACCCAACTTGTGAATCTTGTCTTCAAGGTAAGATGACCAAATCGCCTTTTATTGGTCAAGGGAATAGAGCCAGTGAAGTTCTTGAATTGATACACACTGATGTATATGGTCCGTTTAGTGAAATGGCTAAAGGAGATTTCTCATACTTCATAACCTTTACTGATGATCACTCATGGTATGGTTATGTGTACTTATTGAAGTACAAATCTAAATGTTTTGAAAAGTTCAAAGAGTTCAGAGCTAAAGTAGAGAAACAAATAGGAACAAGTATTAAGATTCTACGATCTAATCGTAGAGGTGAATACTTAAGTACTGAATTTCTAGAATTTCTTAAGATTAATAGTATACTTTCTCAGCTTACACCTCCTTATACACTACAGCATAATGGTGTATCAGAAAGGAAGAATCGTACTTTATTAGATATGGTACGATCCATGATGAGCTTCACAAATTTACCTACATATCTTTGGGGATATGCCCTATATACCACAATATACATCTTGAACAAAACCCATTGAAAACAGTTCCCCAGGCACCGTATGAGATATGACATGGGAAGCTTCCAAGCTTTAATTATATGAAGCCTTAGAGATGTCCAACTTATGTTAAAGTAATTAACACTAGGAAATTTAATGCTAAGTGTGAAAGAGGTCGATTCATTGAATATCATAAAGATAGTTTAGGATATTATTTCTACTTTTATACTGATCGAAGAATTTTGATCAGTAGACATGCTAAGTTCCTCGAGAATGAGTTCATTGAGGATGGTGGTGTAGGTAGAAAGATTGAGCTTTCAGAAGAATCTGAAAAGCTTAATGATGATCAACCTCAGATGGATGAGCCTATTGATGCAAATAAACCAGTTCATATCGATCCAGTTCGATCTAATCCTCAGTCTTCTATAGACCAAACTCTTCGTAGATTTACTAGAAAATCACGCCCTTCTCAAAGATATTATTTTCTTTCTGAAAATAATTTTGAATCATTTATAATAGGAGAAGATATATAGAGAGAAGATCCTAGAACCTATGAATAAGCGATATTAGATATCGATTCAGGAAGATGGCTTGAGGCCATGAAATCTAAGATGGAACCCATGTATGCTAATCAAGTGTGGTCAATTGTTGATCCACCAGAAAGAATTGTTTCTATTGGTTATTAATGGGTTTACAAACGAAAATTAGGCAAAGATGGAAAAGTAGAGACTTTTAAAGCTAGGTTAGTGGTAAAGGGTTAGAATCAGAAACAAGGTATTGATTTTGATTAAACCTTTCTGCCTGTAGCCATGCTTAAGTCAATTCGGAAATTACTTGCTATTGCAGCTTATTACGACTATGAGATATGGTTGATGGATGTCAAGACACCCTTCCTTAATGGTTTCATTAAGGAGACTATATACATGCAACAGCCAGTTGGGTTTGTTGCATAGATCTATTTATAGATTAAAGCAAGCTTCTAGAAGTTGGAACATACGATTTGATGATGCAGTCAAATCGTTTAACTTTATCAAGAATATTGATGAACCTTGTGTATACAGAAAAGAGAATAACAATGCCATCACATTTCTTGTATTGTATGTAGATGACATACTACTTATAGGAAACGATGTGGGCATGTTATCTAAAGCTAAATTGTAGTTGTCTAATGTTTTCTCCATGACAGACCTGGGAGAAGCGACCTACATTTTGGGTATTCAGATCTATAGAGATAGAGCAAAACGAATGATAGGTCTTTCCTAAAGTCTTTACATAAATAGAGTACTGAAGAGGTTCAATATAGATAGCTCTAAGAAAGGGTTCTTACCTTGCAGTCATGGTATCCATCTCTCTCGAGAAATAGGACCTAAAACTGAAGCTGAGCGCGTGCGTATGTCGAAGATTCCTTATGCTTCGGCAATAGGTAGTCTTATATATGCTATGCTATGTACTAAACCTAATATAGCATATGCTGTGAGTATTATAAGTTGATATCAGGCTAATTTAGGAGAAGAACATTGGACTTCGGTCAAACAAGTCTTAAAGTACTTGAGAAGAACTAAAGACTTGGTTTTGACTTATAGGGGAGGTAATGAGTTAAAACTTAAGGGTTACACAGATTATGATTTCCAACCAGATGTAGATGATAAAAGTCTATCTTTGCATTTGTCTTCATATGTAATGGAAGTGTTGTCTATTGGAAGAGTTCCAAATAGACTACCACAGCTGACTTCACTACAGAAGCACTACAAAAGCTGAGTATGTCGCTACTTCTGAAGCTGCGAAAAAGGTTGTCTGAATCTATAAGTTTGTTACAGAACTCAGAGTCTTTACTTCCATAATTGACCAATAACTTTATACTGCGACAATAATGGAGCTATTGCTCAAGCTAAGGAACCGAGATTTCACCAGAAGTCTAAATATATTCAGAGGAAATACCACTTGATTAGAAAGTTTATATCAGATAAATAAATTATTGTATAAAAAACACCATCCGTGGATAACGTGACAGACCCGCTGACTAAGCTGATGACACAACAGTAACTTGATCACCAACTGGAGAAGATGGGTATTGGATACCACGATGATTGGCTTTAGTGCAAGTGGGATTTGGTGAAGATATGCCTTATACCCAATCGTGTCATATAGTTTAGGGATATCATCCTTATGTATATGTAACTTTGTAATTAATTATAAATTAGTTTATGATTAATAAAATGGCATTTATATCATTTTGCATATTCAATTATGTATATATATAAATATTGTATATAAAATGCAGAATAAATCTCGTGATGTATTATGACGTCAGGACTCTATCTGCAAGGAGTTGTAGATATGAGTACATAGTATGATTTAAATATATCTGAATCAATTCCTGATTGAGGTATTATCATATGGGAGTATGACATTGCATGACTGGCATGTTTGATGCTGCTAAGTATTAGTATTTGATGCCAATAGTTGAGTGACGAGTCTCATGTCACAAGAGCATAAACATGAGTAATATATTGGAGAATGTGTTACTGAACATAACCAAACATGACGAATCACATGGGTGATTATTCACAGTCAATGATACGTCACACAACCGTACTAGTGTACCATTAGTCCTTTGACCTGAGGTGTCACGGCTGCCCTCCGCACTGAGGCACATCGTTCACTTATGTATATTGTACTAAGCTAGCTACGCCTAGTGAAAGAAGCTTGCTGGCAATGTGTTCTTGGTGTATGATGACAGGTGATGACCAATATAGAATCTGTTGGCTCAGATATTAAAGCTTAAGATCTTAGGTGAGGATGTCATATATGGGAAATGAAATCTCTAGCCAGAGTACGTGTTTCTAAAAAGGTGTTTTTGGATACATGATTCCTATATATGATTTGAAACCCTGTTCCTATGATTGAGTTATGGGATTGAGGATTCCATGACCCACACTCGATCGAGAATCGACAACAAAGGGACTCTACTACATGAACGTTCTACTATATGGATTCATTAGTGTCTGGGGGTTGTGGCATCTTACTAGAGGTTGCGCATAATCATTGGGAACTTTGGTTATAAAGAGTTGTACCAAAATGATACAAAGGAGTTTGTGAATACCCATGTCTAGTTCGCAATGAACTCAGGGGTTCACACACATAGTCAGTTGCTTGATGATGATGGCTATTGCAACTACACAATAATCATTAATTGGTTAATGATATAGTATATATTGATTGGGTAGCAATTTGATTCTTTATTATAAAGAATAAGTTTCCTAGCACACATATGCGTAGGAAATGTTTCAGTTTAATTATGGGATACCGTAAATATGATTTATGAGTATTATGATATTGATATATGGATATTATATTTAATATGATTAATGTAATCATAAAAATATAAATATTAATTATATTAATATAATAATAAATATCTTAATATTAATTGTTAATATATATATTATTAGAGTAATAATATATATATATAATAGATATTTATTAATGAATGTATATATTTATATATATATATATATATATTAAAGTAATATATAATGTATATATATATGTATATATGTTTAATTTTCTCTCTCTTTATTAATATAAATATATATATGTGTGTTAATTTGATTAATGTACATATATTATATTAATCATGTATTAATGTATTAATGTGTTAATGTATTAATGTATATATATTTGTATATTATTGTAATACATGCAATTGATTAAAAGTAATCAATGCACACAGCCGACCAAACCGAATGACTCATGTTTTGCATTGAATTCGTTTTGTTGATTTGAGAATGTAAGTCGGTTAATTGGTATAAGTGGCAATCGTTAGAGATATTTTATCAAATTGAATTTGATCCATATGGAATCTACTGGCTCAAATATTTTAGTTTGAAATCATAAGTAGGACTGTCATACATTAGAATAAAATCTTTGGTCATAGTACGCAATTTTAGAAAATAAGTTTTGTGGATATGTGAATCCCGTATATAATTGAGTTTTTGACACTAGCTCAGACACTATTGACGTAATACAGAAGGAAGGGTCAGTGACTATCTCAGTTGGTGGAAAGTTATTTTAGCTTGTGAATACCATTGGAATCCTTCTTTCGATGAGCCGAGTAAAAAGAGCTATAATGGTACAAAATCCGTGGATAAATTTTTGAATCGATAATAGCCGGCTAATCCGAAAAAGTTGTGGAAACCCTTAGTTGTTATAGGCCTAGACTACTCAATAACTGCTTGGATCTTTGTTGGGTTAACTGCCACACCATTTTCAGAGATGATATGCCTCAAGTAATCCTCCTACAAGACACCAAATTGATATTCGATCTCTTGATAAACTTGTTAAAATGGTACGAATGTGTGAATAGTAGTCCTCCCATATTTTAGAGTAAACCAGTATGTCATTAAAAAAATCAAAATAATTGTTCATCAAACTCTGAAAGGTGGCTAACGCATTTGTGAGCTCGAAAGGCATAATGACTTGCATGGGTTCGAAATGCTGTCTTTGGGATGTCATCATCTTTAACACTAATTTGATGATACCCATAAATCAAGTTTAAAGTAGAACTTGGCTCCATGTAGCTCGTCCAAAAGTTCGTGATGATGGAAATTGAGTATTTATCCTTTATTTTGCAATATTTAGAGCCTCGTAATCCACATAAAATTGCCATGTGCCATATGTTTTTTTTTTAATAAGGAGAATTGGGGATGAAAATGGATTATCACTGAAGTGAATTAAACCTGAATCCAAGAACTGCTTCACCATTTTTTCGATCTCATTTTTTTGGTAATAGGGATATCGGTATGGTCTTAAGCTAACTAGTTTGCTGTTTAGTTGTAGAGGAATCTGATGACCCTGAATGCACTAAAGTGGTGAGTGTTAGAATCAATTCAAAAAAGAATGAAGCAGAGCACAATAGTAAAGGGAAGTAAAAGGTGGCATCAGTCAGTACAACTTTGGTGCAGCAAGAGAGCAATGCATTAGATGCTGAGCTGGAATTCGTACATTACACCAATGGTTATTGCTAAGATGAAAAGGACACAGTACATTCTATTTTGAATCAGTGGATGTAATTTGATCAACCATACACTTGTACAAATTTCCTTTTTTTGATTTTCTTTTTCATCTTCAGTTTTGTATATATGTAATTCAATGAGACGTTCTGTGTGGTATCTAGTGCATATTGCAGTAATAATACGAGTGCAGAAAGTTCTCTTTTCCATTACTGTTTCATTGATTTCTTTAAGTTAGTATCAAAGCCACTAAAATAAAAGAAAGCAACCAAAGCATTCCTTCACAACACACAACACATACCTCCCTCACAGCTAACAACACTCCGTTTACCTTCTCCATGCCAATCAAACTCACAAACACAAATTATCTACTCTGAAAATCTCATATTCTTCCCGACATCTGCGCCAACTCGTTGCAAAGTTTCATTAATGGATCTAAAGAAACAACTACGAAAATGATTGTTGTTGTTGATGAGAACCAAAATGTTATCACATCTGAAAACCCAGATTACCAAACTTCGATGAAAAATGACCAAATGCTCATGAGCTGAATGCTTTCTTCCATGACTGAGAGCATTTCAACTTCCATAATTCAATGTAACACCTCTAAAGAAGTATGGATTACACTGGAAAAACTATTCTCAGCACAAACCACTATAAGATATATGTAACTCAAATCTCAAATTCAAAACACAACAAAATAATCTCTAACTATGAATGAATACTACTACAGGATGAAGACCTTGATGGATAGCCTGAAAGTAGCAAAAAATGTTGTAACAGATGATGAATTCATCATATATCTTATAGAAGGTTTGGGTTCATAATATGACCTAATGGTAGTAAACATAACATCAAGGGTAGAGAAAATGCTTCTACAAGATGTTTATGTAATGCTGCTCAGTTTTGAGGACAAAATTAAGAGGAATATATTTGTTCCAAATTAGAACATGCAAGCAAATTTGTCATCAAACTATACAGAATCTGACAACTTCAAGAGAAGATTTTGGAACTCGAGTGAAAGAAATACCTCTCAAAATCAGCAGAATTCAAGCATTAACAACTCAAGGGGAAGTTTTAACCAAAATTATCAAACATCTTGAGGAAAGTGAAGAGGAAAAATGCGGAACAAGAATAATAAACCCATATGCTAGATATGCAACAAGACTGATCATATTGCTGCAAATTGCTAGCATAGATTTAAGAGAATTCACCCCTCAGGTAGAAACCAAATCTGAACAAAAGAACGTATATATGGCAGCACCCAAAAATCCAGCTGACCATTCACGGTACCTAGACAATAGAGCAACCAACCACATCACCAACAACTTCAATAATTTGAAGATGGTTTGTGAATACACTAGATTCGAACAGTTGGTAGTTAATAATGGTATTAAACTTCTTATTTCCCATATAAGACACCTCACTCTACGCACACCAAAGCCACTATACCTGAAACACTTGTTATACATTTAAGAAATTACAAAATATTTAATTAGCATTTCAAAACTCACCAGAGCTAATAATGTTTTTGTTGTGTTTTGTGGGAACATGTGTTTAATTAAGGACAAAAACAAGGGGAAAACTCTACTATAAATACTAGCTAAGAATGGCCTCTACAAACGACTGGTACCACAATCTACATTTGAAATTTTTACATCAAATAAAAGCATAGGTCCAAATGTTAATACTGCTACAATTAGAAAACCAAAGTGTATGCTTTCTGTCATGTCTGTTGTTTCAAAGTTTAATGCTGGAAACTTGAGTGCTGAGAATAGCTTAAATGTTTGGCATAGAAGACTAGGTCTTGCTCATGTAACAGCACTCAAAAATACTCTCTCAAGCTGTAACATTTCCAATATCAATGAAAATTTCTCATTAGACTTCTCTGCACTGCATGTTAATTGGGCAAAGCGCATAGACTTAACTTCAAAAGCACTAAAACTAAAGCCTCAATGCCACTGGAACTAATACATTCAGACCTCTAGGGGCCTGCACCTCTAGTGTTAAGCCAAGGATTCAAATATTATATAATTTTCATAGATGATTTCTCAAATTTTACTTAGTTGTCTCCCTTAACCAAAAAGTCAGATTCCTTAACCACATTTATACCTTAAAACACAAATTGAGAAACTTTTGGACAAAAGAAATAAAGCTTTCCAATGTGATATGGAAGGAGAGTACAAACCCTTTGAAATCTATCTTACATAAGAAGGGATACAACTCAAATATTCATGCCCTTACACCCATCATCAGAATGGGAAATCAGAGAGGAAACACAGGCACATCACTAAGGTTAGTCTTTCTTTACTTGCTCATGCAAGAATACCACTAAGTTACTAGTAGGACTCATTCAACAATGCCACATATGTTATAAATAAAACAACTTCTAAAACCTTAAGAAACAAAACACCTTTTGAAGTGTTATACAATAGAAAACTAGACCTTTCAACGATCAAAACATTTGGCTGTGAATATTTTCCTTACCTGAGACCATACAATAAACACAAATTTGATTTCCATACATCTTAATGTGTATTGTTATGTCTAAGCACATTTCATAAAAGGTATCTTTGCCTTCATAGCTCAAGTAAAGTCTACACAACAATTCTTGTCAGTTTCAATGAAAATTCATTCCTATTTAAGAATAATCATAGGTTCTCAAACACTGAACCTGTCATAAGTCAAGAAAATAGCATTCAAGTGAGTCACTTCTTGAATCTTTTCGAACACACAACACTACAAATTGGTACAACAGCTTACAAAGAGTCAATCTTCTCTACTTCAGCAGAAAATTCAACTTCATCTTCTCTTATTCTTGATAAAGATGATACAATGAATCAGTCAAACACAAGTTTTGCTCAAAACACATAACAAACACTGTCACCAAACATAATCTCAAATTCTTCTAGTCAATCTAGCAACTCAAACTCTCAAACACAACACATAAACATTTTATCCACATATCCTATGATTACCAGAGCCAAAATAGGAATATTCAAGCCCAAAACCAATCTAATAAACAAACCTTTTGACATACCAAACATCACAGTTAATGCACTGAAAGACCCTAATTGAAAACAAGCCATGATGGATGAATATAATGCCCTTATCAAGAATACATGGTCCTTGGTGCCATACAGGCCAAAATACATGCTAGTGGGAAATAAATGGATATACAAAGTGAAGGAGAAACCTAATGGGAGTGTGCTAAGACTAAAAGCTAGGTTAATAGCAAAAGGCTTTCACCAAACTCCTAGAATAGGTTTCAGTGAAACCTTCAGTCCAATTGTCAAAGCATCAACAATTAGGATCATTTTAAGCTTATCAGTGGTATTCAATTAGGAATTGAGAAAGGTAGATGAAAACAATGCATTTTTAAATAGTGAGCTATCAAAAGTGGTCTACGTGAGTCAGCCCGAAAGACTAGAAGACATAACCAAACCAAATCATGTATGCAAATTCAAAAAGACTCTGTATGGTCTTAAACAAGCTCCTAAAGCTTAGTTCGAGAAGCTAAGAACAACCTTGCTTGATTCAGGATTCTACAACTCAAGATCAGACACTTCCTTGTTTCTAAAAAGACGGAGATATGAAATTACAATTCTATTTATCTATGTTAATGATATTGTGGTGACAAGTAATAATAAAAGTACAATTAAAGCAATAATCCATAAACTAAATCAGAACTTTGCTTTAAAAGACTTAGGAAATTTGCATTTTTTCCTTGGGACTAAAGTTGTAAGGACTGAAGGATTAATGTTCATCTCTCAAACCAAATACATACAATATTTGCCGAAGAAAACCGATCTAAAATTAAGCAAGAGTGTGGACACATCCCACAGTTCCAGAGTCAAACTAAGAAGAAATGAAGGCTTACCACTGGAAAATCAAACCCTATATTAAAGTTTCTTAAGATGTCTGTAATATGTCACACTTATAGGCCTAGCCTATCATTTGTAGTAAACAAACTCAATTAGTACGTGTCAAAGCCAATGAATTCACATTGGGTTAACCTTAAAAGATACCTAAGATATCTAAAAGAGACTACAAACTAAGGTCTTGTGTTCAACAAAAACATAAACTTGAAGCTAACAGGATTTTGTGATGTAGATTGGGGAAGTGATGCTGATAACCGAAAATCAATTAGTGGTTATTGTGTATATCTTACAAGTAACTTAGTATCATGAAGTTTGAAAAAATAACAAGTTATAGCAAGGTCAAGTGCCTCGTTAGAGTACAGAGCCATAGCTTATACATGTACTGAACTAACTTGGATAAACTATGTTCTCAATGAATTGCAGATTTATACCAAAAGCACACCAATGATATGGAGTGATAGTATGAGTGCAGCAACTATAACATCAAATCCAGTCTTCCATGCAAGGACCAAACACATAGAGATCGATTTGCACTTTGTAAGGGATAAAGTTTCAACTGGAGAACTAGAAATCAGGTACATTCCAATAGAGGATCAAGGTGCAGACTCTTTAATGAAGTCTCTGACTTACAACAAATTTAGCTTCTTTATAAATAAGTTGTAAAATGTTGTTCTTTGAACATAAGGGTAAGGTAGTCATTTATCAATATTCATTTCACACATACATGGTAATGGTTAGTTGACATAGTATCGAGGCTTAGGTGACTTTAAGTTAACTCATGGTATGAGAATTAAATGAATTAAATAAGTTGAACTTCGGTATGTTGCCCTACGCTGACGCACTCGACGATTTCGCTAGCTAGTTAGCGAGCGAGTTTAAGGGATGTCAATACATGTACCAAAGTATTGATACTTAAGGGATGCAGGTTGATACCTTATGAAGGGATCTATACCTTTATGAAGGGTATCGATACTTAGCAAGTCAAATACTTGGGAAGAAATTACAAGTCAGCCATATCGATACTTATGAAGAAAATATCAATATATTTCAAAACGGAAAGTTCAAAAATAATTACAAGATGGACCAGATTGATACCTTCATCGAAGATATCAATACGTGGTAAGTCAGAGAGTTCAAAATTGTAGAACCCGCAAAATTTGACATAACTTATATTAATTGATTTTCAACACGAGTGATGAATTTCCATATGTTAGATTTCAAGAAAACCTAGTTAAACCATGCGCGTATAGTGAAATCGAAACCCAAGCATAAAAGGCTATAGACATATATAGATTTAAGTAAGTGATTATTATTTTTATTATTTTTATAATAAGTACAACTAACCCAAGGATTAGAATAAAGAATTTTTAAATTTTAAGGGGTGAAAATGTAAAATCACCAAAAGTTAGGGAAAAAATGTAAATAAGAAAAAATGTGGGGCCAACATTAAAATTATTATATTATTATATTATGGCCTAATGAAGGTTCTAAGTAAATCCCAAATCATTACTAAGTGAAGGCCAATAGTATTAAGTAAACCCAAATATCATTTATGTAAATATTAGGCCAAACGGATAAATTTCAAAAAAAAATCAAGCCCAAGCCCATTTTGCTATATTTAAGTTTCCATTTATCTAGAATTTTCTACCATTATCTAGCAATATTTGGACAAGAAAAAGATTAAAATTCGCGCAAAAGGAGAGAAGAGGCCAAAAACATGACAAGAGAAGATATAAGAAGCAAAACCTTGAGTTTGGTGGAGCTAGGTGGGAACCAAACCAAGTGAGGAAGGAAGGGAGGCCAAACTAGGTGGAGAATAGAAGGAAAATAAAGAGAAAAGAGAAAATGAAGGTAAGTGTTAAGTATATGTGTGTGTGTGGTTCTGAAGCTTTAACTGTTGCTTATGTTAGATTAAGGTTGAATTAAACTATGATATGAAATTTTAGTTATGCTATGTGTGAATATTATGAAAATGATTATATATATATATATATGTGTGTGTGTGTGTGTGTGTTGTGTAGGGTGTTGATGTTAAATAATGTATGGAAAATTTTGGAGGAAGAGCTGTGTTGTTATGTGTATGGTATGTGATGATTTTGGTTTTGAGAAAAACTTATGTTAATAGAGTTACATATATGGCAAGGCATAAACTGATGTTGGGGCCTTAATTTGATGACATTAGTGTAGGACAAATTCAAATATAAAAGAGTATAAAGTCATTGAAATGGAGATAAAAATGTAGTCAAGAAAAATCTGTCAACAATGTTTTTGTATGCGCAGTGTGGTGAAAACACTTGTGAAATGAAGCAAAATGTGAGCGATCATTGTGCACTCCCATATGAGTGTTTAGAGGAAAGAAAACTGAAGAAACTAGGAGTAATAGGTCATAGCTTTAGTGGCCGGAAGGTGTCAAAACCATATGGCCAAAACAGGGCATGACAGTTGTTGGAAATTCTGAGCAGGGCTGGGAAAAATGAAATCTAGGAAAGTTTCTGATATCAAATTAAGGCATCGTAAATTTTTATAGCAACTAGATATCTAAAAGCACAACATATCCAAAATTCAGCTCATTTTGTAAAGAAATGAGATTGTAGTAAATTTTTGAAAATGACAGCTCTGCTGATGATGTACCCTATTTTAATGCGTCACATATCAAAAACTTGGCGTAACTTGGGTAATCGGAGTCAAAATCCAAATCCACAAAGTGCAGTGCAAACTAGACTCATAATAGAGTGTGTTACAAAAAACATAACGTCAAAATACATTGCCTATTTTGAACGGCACACATTTGTCAATACTTAGAATGTAAAATATTGAATAAAATGGGTTTTAGAACAAAGTTAGTTAATGACTTGGGTAAAAATTTAGATGTGAATACAATAGATAATTAAAACCACATTGAGGTTTTATTAGGTGGCAAATCCAAGTATAATTTGTATATTTATTTATTAGATAAATATATTATATTAAATCTCAAGGAGAAATCACTTAATTGTAAGTTAACAATCAGACAGTTGATGTCAACACCTTGAATCGGGTAGAATAAATCATAACCGGTGAGCGGATATATCTATTTCCAAAATTTTTTAATTTTTTTAATAAAACATGTTTGATTTATAAATGTTTTAAAAATCAATTTAATTTGAATTGCTAAGTTGTTGTAAATTCAGTGTTTTAAATACTATTCATGAATGAAATTTTTTTTGTTAAGAGTAAGAGTAATGTTTAGAAAATGTATTAGATATTCATGAACTGTTTATGTGGATGGATGATTTGTGATAAATTAAATTTTCTGATTAAATGACTCATATGATGAAAATGTTTTGTGAATTATATGTGTTGAGATTGTTGATACAAGTGCTCAATGTAAGTGTGTCCATGCACGGAGATATTAAATGATCTATGAGGAATGGACCAATACGAGTAAGCTTCCCTCTTATATGTAGACCTCGAGGGATGGACCATTACGGGTGATCTTCCCGAGAGATTATTGCTGAATAAGTAAATGTTTGGCACCGCATTCACTTATCCAGGCTAACACTAACGAAAGGGCTAATAAAATTATTTTATATGTTGGTACAGAAAAATTCGTTAGCTGGTCTCAAGATGTTTATTGAGGATGTCTCGGAGGATAGTTTATTGGCAAGCCCAGAAATTGTACTTAAACGTCCACAGATTTTTATACATGAAATAGTTTTATTCTATTTTATTTATTGAAGTGATTGTATTTTAAACTGTTATGAATTATTTATGTTTTAAAATTTACTCTCGTACTCCATAATATTTGTTTTTATTACTTTATTTTAATCCACTCACTAGGTCCTAAAGACTCCTCCCCCCACCCCCCACCCCCCCCCCCCCCCCCCCCCCCCCCCCC
>JAXCLQ010070883.1:0-13383 GCA_035584115.1 Cedrela odorata
TTATTTCTCATAATTTTTTCATCAAAACTTTTGAATGAACTTTAAACTAATGTTCTAAGCTATATCTAGGAAATTAAAATAGGGTGATTTAATTATAATATTGGATGTATGGACATTGTATGTCCAATTACATACACTATCTACAACGATTTATATACCAATCAAAGAGGCCTCGTTAATTTTAGTTCTTTCAAACACATATATGAGGTAATTTCTAGTTTAATTCATTATTATTGGTTTATCGATATCAAATCATGAATATAATTACCTATAACAATATGTAACTATAAATATTTCACAATGAATCTCTTTGTATTAGGTAATCATAATTGGCACCACAACAATCCGAAATTCATAAAATACTTGATCAGCAAGGCCTCTTTGTGTTAATTTTCACTTATGGAAACAAAAATTATGTTAATGTGAATTTGTTATAATTGTTGAAAAATGAATACACATATTTTTTAACTCGTTAAAAAACCCTTAATAAATTAAAAATAAAATAAAATAAAATATTAAAAAAATAATCACATTACTTTTGAATATCAAATACTTTAAATTATACAATTAATCATTATAATAGTAATAATTTTCAAAAAAATAATATATTTTATATTGATGATGGTGTACATCAATTAATTAAGGAAGGATTTTTTTAAAAGAAATTGAATAAAAATTTTCAGAATTTAGATTCAGTTAAAAAGTTTGAAAAAAAAACAACCAAACAAATCCCCTTAGTTTGTAATGCTAACAAAAAAACCTTTGTAATTTTGTAATTTATTTTTTTATCTTGTTCTCAAACTATCCTACTTTTCTCGGTAACAGAATTGTTACTCGCTAAATCACCAAGGAATAATAATAAAATGAGAGCTATAGAAAATGACGATAATTTGCACCTTAGAATAATTCTTATTTAAAAAACAAATATGCGTTTATTATTTTCCAAGAACATATAGCTGTAAAGAGGATTACAATGTAAAATAAAACTTATTCCACTCATTAGTTCTGAAATTCCATCAAATATCACGGGAAAAAAAAAAAACATAAATTACCTTGGAATGTTATTTAAGGAGTGGTGTTTATCCTTTTTACTCTGACTGCCTGTAGTAATTTGTCAATGATTTTCCATCTAAATCCCTTGTGATAAATCTTGTCTTGTAATCAGTAAACGTGAACTGCCGAAAACGAGCTGGTTTCTTCGGTGATATTAGCTCTGGGAATGGTCCATACAAGCCATCACTGTCACTTGGAAGGAAGAAAACCACATTTGAGATTCGTGGCTCTCGTGATGAATTAGCCAACACTCGATGCTCCACGCTTCTATATTCATCGTTGGACATAATCTGTAAAACAAAAATAAAACTTAATTGATCACCACTCCATGGTGACAAGTTAATAATCAATTGAGTAAAATTCTTAGATTTGAAATTTACCTGAAGTAAATCCCCAATATTAATAACAATAGCTCCAGGAACTGATTTAACATCCACCCATTCCTCACCATACTTGATCTGCAACCCACCAATCTGATCCTGCAACAAAACCGTCAGTGCTGCTGTATCCGTATGAGGACTAGTTCCCACCGTCAGATCAGGCTGTGGACAGTACGCATAGTAGTGAGCCAACAACGACCTCTGTCCAAGGAGAGTCATCTCCTTCAACCTCTCTGTCTTCACCGCCAATCCTTCACACAGCAGCCCCATCACCAGCTCCCCGAGCTTTGTCACATGTTGGTTCCACTCCGCCGCCTCATTTCTCAATATTTCAGGAATTTCGTCAAGATCTTGTGGGGTTGGACCGAACGTTATACGAACTGTATCCCTGTAAAACTAAGCAATTAGTAAATATTATTGTTTTATTCTTGATACTCAATGAGGTAATTTCTTCAAAAGCATTTAAAGTGCCCTGTGATGTGATATGAGCAATAATTTTGCAATCGGACCGTGAGCGTTTTAATGTATAATGATAATACCTTGGGAGGCATACTGTAGTGTTATATTTGTGTCCTCATAAAATAAAGAATAAATTAAATTTAATCTATTTAATAATTTGTCAATAATTAAAAATTTTAATAAAATATAATTATTAAATTATTAAATAAATTATAATTATATCATCAATTTATTCAATTTATTTTATATTATTATATACTCAAATATTAATTAATTATATTTTAAATTTAATTAAATATATTTAAAAATATTATAAATATAACTAATTATTTAAAAATATATATTAAATAATTATTAAATAATAAATTGTTATAATATAATTATTGAAATAATTAATAATATTATAGATGAATTTATTTATCAATAATTTTAAATTCTAATTTGAAACGATTATTAATTATTTTATATCGTGCTTTCATTTAATAATTATGTTATTTTATATCAATATAAATTCATAAATTTAATGTCTAATTCATGTCAATTTAATAAATCGTGTCAAAAATTACTACTATTTTCCTGACCTAAATATTTATTTAACTAAAATCTACTTAATAGAAAAATAAATAGATATTAATTTTATTTAATAAATAATAAAATATTTAGTTGATTGTTAACCATAATACCAATCTTTTTATAAATTATTTTTAAGAAACATATTTAGTTGATTATTTGATAATATATCTCACCAACTTATTTTAAAAGTTAATTATCTAAAAATCTAAGTTAAAATTGATTATTTTATATTCAGAAGAAATCCCAAACATACCTCTTTCATCAAATAATTATAAAGGCACTTCTTAACTATCAAATATTCACTCAAAATAACATATACTCTAAAAATAAAGGAAAGATCGTAGAATTTATTTTGTTACTGTACCTCCAGCCAGGAGCCATATCAACGTCAGAAAAGAACGAAAAGCGCCTGTTAAAATCTCTACCATACAGCGCCGTCTTGACCTCTGCCGGCTGTTCATGGAACCCTTTAATCGCTCCAATCACACGATCCAAAACGTCAACTCCAATCCCATGATTAACAACCTGAAACATCCCCAGCTCGCGTGACGCACGCGCAACTTTTTCCACAATCGTCGGTCGCATAAGGTCAGAGTCAACGCCGGACAAATCGATGGTCGGGATGACATATTGGTGGGATGAATTAGGGCGTCTGAGATCGGATAGTGTTTCTGGTGGGTGGATTAAGAAGCGGGGGATGGAGGTGATGCCTGAGTCGACTAAACCTTTGATTCCAATTTTGGAGTCTTCGAACTGTTTGACTTCTTTGGCTCTGTCGTAGGATTCTGTTGCCATGATTTTTGATGTTTTCTCTGTGTTTTTTGATTTTGCTGTGGATTGGTGTTGAAATAAAATGGTGATCACCCACTGCTTCTTCTTATTTTTACTCCACGTGATTTAAATGTTTAAACTTGTTAGGTTTGGACTTTGGATATTATAAAATTGTATGTTGCGAATTGTTTTATTTATTTATTTATTTTTTATTACCGATTGCTTCTTCTTAATTTTCCTTCACGTGATTTAAATGCTTAAGCTTGTTAGGTTTGGATATTATAAAATTGTATGTTGCGTATTGTTTTATTTATTCTTTTTTTTTACTGGCCGGGAAACTTCTAGTTGCCCCCATCCAGCTTGACCCTTACAATTTCCAACGAGTATCCCATCACTACAGCGCGACTGCATCCAAAACAGTCACTAAATTACTAAATTTAAATAAAATATTTCACTGACAGCTGAGGGACATGTAAGCCATGATGTAATTGTCTGGTTCTTTTTATCATTTCTCCTTTTACCTAAACTAACTGCTTTTGTCTTCACTGTTTTGTTGATTTTTTTTAACTAATAATAGTAAATTCTAAGGTGAACCGCAATATTAGTCCGAAGGTCAAAATTTTAAGAAAATAAAATTATTAGGTTTAATTTTTAAAAATATTTAATAAATTATAGGACTCTAGTGTAGGTACATAAAATTTTGATCTAAATTATAATATTTTGTATTTGAATTTAAAAATTTTTGTGAGGCATGGAGCCAGGGCCACTACAGACCCTCCGACAGCCCCGCCTCTGCCAAATCCTCTTCAGTCTTAAATGACACTCAACTATAAGAATTTCCTATTGTATTTTCTCTACTGTTTCATAGACATAAAAATTTGATATTATATCTAAATGAAGCCTTGCATATAGCAGTCTTGCCCTCTCGGATGCAACGATTGTGCATTCTTACGTGGCAACATCTTTCTTTACTACATGATAATTAACTAGTTCTTATGCAACAACAGAAGAGAGGTATATGGATCAAGTTTTAAAAGAATTATAAACTTCAGCGAATTTTTTAAAATAGATAAAATTGTATCAAATAAAAGTTTGCGACAACATAACTCTAACTTCTATGCAATAAAAAATTATTAGGGACCATTTTGAAGCAAAACTTATTTATAAAGATTATTACAATTTTGTAACTATAAATTAACTGTCATTCTGATTATTTTGTATCATTCTTGTTGCTGGTGTTCTCATAAATGCTTGTTGGTGTACTTAGTAGTTTTAATTGATGTAGCAAACTTAGTTAAGTTGGTTAGTGATCTATTAGAGTTTGTTTTCATTTCGTTATGCAGTAGAAACATATCTAAAATGGCAATTCCTGGAGGCCAACTTCATGTGGGTGGATTAAGAGTTATAGATAACCAAATTTAGCATTCGTGAGCTTGTTAGATAATTGAGTGTTTCTTCTATCCATTTGTAATCTTTGTTCTTGTTAACAAAGTTTTCTTGAGAACATTGATCCCATGAATGTAGGCCTACTGTCGAACCACGTAATCTTGTGTTCTTCATGTTTGATTGATTGATTATGCATATTTGTGTTGTGTTAATCTTTGTTCTTGATTGAGAAATACATTGAAGATTGATTTCAAGATAGAGATCTCAATAATTGGTATCGGAATTTGGTTGGAATCCTAATGAAATCATGTCTTCTTCAAGTTTGATATTGACAAGTTAACAACTGAAACTGACTTTAATCTATAGAGGATAAAGATGAAAGCCTTACTTGTTCATTAAGGACTTGAAAAAGCATTGGAAGGTGAGAAAAATCTTCCTACAACTCTTAGTGATAAAGACAAAAAACACTAGTTGAAGAAGGCACATAGTGCTATAGTTCTAAGTTTAGGTGATAGAGTCTTAAGAGATGTGTTAAAGCAAAATACTGCTATTTCTCTATGGCTCAAGCTTGAAAGCTTGTTCATGACAAGATCATTTGCCAATAGGTTGTGCAGGAAGAGACAAATGTTCAATTTATCAATGCAACCAGGGACATCAATGCAAGATTATCTTGATAACTTTAACAATATCATTTCAAATCTTGAAAACATAGATATCAAGATTGAGGATGAAGATAAGGCACTAATGCATCTTAGATCTTGAAAACCTTACCTAGTTCTTTCAAGCACTTTGTTGATACACTTTTATTTGGAAGGGAATCTTTATCAATAGAAGATGTGATGTCAACCTTAAATACAAAAGAATTACAAACAACAGAAGCTAAGGAGTCAAACAGTGGTGAAGAACTAACAACAAGAGGAAGAACAGAAAATAAAGAAGGAAAGAAGAACAATAACAGTATATCAAAGACAAGATCTAAGAAGAAAAGGTGTTTTCAGTGTAATAAAGAATGGTGTTTCAAGAGTGACTATCCTGTGAGGAAGAACAAAGGAAATAAAGCTCAATAAAGGTAAGGAAACACTGTCATTGCACGAGATACATCAGAAAAAGGATATGAAAGTGCAAATTTGCTCATTGTTTCAAACAAGAATCTTAAAGGTCAGTGGGTACTAGACTTTGGCTGCTCTTTCATATGTATCCCTATAAAGATTATTTATGTACTTATCAAGAAACAAATGGTGGAAAATTGTTAATGGGTAATAACATAGCTTGCTCAGATGAGTTAGTATTGGAAGATGATCCAAGAACTTATAAAGAAGCTATAAATTGCAAAGAAATAGTATTATGGCAAAAGACTAAGCAAGAGAAAATATACTTCTTGATAAAGAACTGAACTTGGGTTTTGATTCCAAGGCTTGAAAACAGAAGAGTGGTAAGTTGTACATGGATATTCAAGAAGGTAATCCAGTTGGTCAAGTCTCCTATGCAATGGTATATGAGATTTGATCAATTTATCTCAAGTCATGGTTTCTTGGGGAGTTTATATGATAGTTGTGTCTACTATCAAGACTTGGATCAAGGTGGAGCCATTTATCTGCTTTTGTATGTTGATGACATGCTTATAACATGTAAAGAAAGAGATGAGATTAAGAAATTAAAGTGTCTACTCAATAGTGAATTTGAGATGAAGAATTTAAGTATTGCAGGCATGATATTAGGGATGGAAATCCAAACAGATAGGTAACACGGAAAACTATTCTTAACACAAGAAAGATATATAAAAATTGTACTTAATAGGTTTGGAATGGATGGACCTAACCAAGTTCAAACACCTTTAGCTTCTCACTTCAAGTTATCAACATTTCAATCACCTAAACCTACTTAAGACAAGGCTGATATTGATAATATTCCTTATGCACAAGCTATTGGATATTTGAAGTATGCTATGGTATGCACCAGGTTAGATATTGCATTTATAGTTAATGTTATAAGTAGATTTATGTCAAATCCAGGAAGAGACATTGGAGTGTTGTTAAATGGAGTCCATAATACTTATTTATATCAGCCTTATTTGTTGCAACCAATCTTGCTTTATAGGTTTTTATCTCTCCTGTAACTCTAGTCTTTCTTTTAAAGACTCATTTGCAACCTATAGGTACAATACTTTTAGGCGTATCAACCAGAGTCCAATCTTGGTTGTGGTACATAGAGTCCATTTCAGATTGCATAGCATCAAGCTTTTTCTTAGAATCGATACTAGCTATTGCTTCTTCGTAAGTTTTAAGATCTTCATCTGACATAAGGTAAATTTCATATCTATTTTGATCAATATGTCCCACATATCTTTCAGGTAGTCTTGAAGTTCTTGTCGACCAACGAATTTGTGTGCTTACTTTTTCTTAAACAGATTCCTCCAGACGTATAATAGTAGGTTGTGGTTCAGAAATTTCCTCAAGTTCTATCTTTTATTTATTATATTCTTTTATTAAAAACTCTTTTTCTAAGAATATATTATGTTTCAAGACAAACATTCTTTGCTCTTCATCATAATAGAACTAATATCCAACAGACTCTCTTGAATATCCCACAAACCTACATTTGACACTCCTTGAATAAAGTTTGTCTGGATTAAGCTTTTTCACAAAAGCTTTTTCACAAAAGCTTGACAACCCCAAACTTTAACATACTTAAAGTCAGGTTTTCTATTATTCCACATCTCATATGGAGTCCATAATATTGATTTTGTGGTAACCTTGTTCAACAGATAATTGGCAACTTCTAGAGCATAACCCTTGAAAGACGTTAGAAGATCGACAAAACTCATCATGAAACGTACCATATCTAATAGTGTATGATTTCTCATTTCCGATACACTATTAAGCTATGGTGTAGTTGGAGGAGTCCATTAAGACACAATCCCATGAGCTTTAAGATAATCTAAAAACTCATAACTTAAGTATTTTCCTCCTCGATCTGATCTAAGAATTTTAATACTTTTATCCAATTGGTTTTCTACTTCATTCTTAAATTCTTTAAATTACTCAAATGCCTCGGATTTGTGTTTCATCAAGAACACGTGTCTGTATCTCAAGAAATCATCCGTGAATGAAATGAAGTAAGAATAACCACCTCTGGCATATGTTGTCATTGGTCCACATACATCTGTATGAACCAAACCTAGAACATCTGATGCTCTTTTCCCATATCTAACAAAGGGTATTTTAGTTATTTTACCTTTAATGCAAGATTCACAAGTATCAAATAATTTAAAATTATTTGTATCCAAATAACTATTTTGAATTAACTTGTGTAATATTTTCTCATTAATATGACCAAGTCAACAATGCTATAGATATGTTATGTTTAGACTATCTTGTTTTCTTTTACCGGTATGTTCAATATGTAAGACCGTGTTTGCAACATTAAGTATGTACAAACCATTCTGCAATATACCATTAGCAAATAACTGTTTATTTAGTAATATAGTACAACTATTGTTTACAAAACATAGTTCAAAACCTACAACATCTAATCTAGAAATAGATACAATGTTCTTAACCATGTTAGGTATATATAAACAATCTTGCAAAAACAAAGTCATCCTTGACAAAAGCTAAACTTGAGCAATGCTTATAGTTAATGCCACAACTCTTACACCATTACCCACACGTAGGTCCACTTCATTGCTTCTAAGTTGTTTTCTATTTGTCAGAATCTGCACATCATTACAAATATGAGATGCACTTCTGGTATTTAATACCCACAAAGAACTATTCTTTTGTGACAAATTTATTTCAATGACAAACATACCTCGTGAAGCATCACCATGCTTCTCCTTTACCTTCATTGCAAGATACTCCTTGCAATTTCTCTTTCAATGCCCATCCTTGCTGCATTAGAAGTAAGTGCCTATGGGTTTTTTCTCGGTGGGCTTTTTCTCGGTGGCCTTGTTCTTTTTTATTCCACTTTTCCTTTAAGTGACTTCTTCTTCTTACTAACTAATTTAGCTTTACCTTTCTCAAAGGTAAAAAAACAACCACCTTTCACCATTATGACTTCACTCTTGTTTAACAAGATTTGCGCTTCAGCTATTTTTAACATATTTAAAAGTTCGGTCAAAGTACACTCAATCTTGTTCATATTAAAGTTCATGATGAAGTTAGAAAAGGTATGAGGAAAGGATTGGAGAATAATATCAATGGATAAATCATTATCCATTACAAAACCCAAATTCGCGAGATATTCTATATAACCGATCATCTTAAGCACATGATCATTTACCAAACTACCTTGAGCCATTCTAGACCCAAAAAGTGCTTTAGATATCTCATATCTAGTAGTTCGACTTTACTTCCCAAACAAATCTTGAAGGTGAAGCAAAATGAATCTCGCATCCATTTTCTCATGTTGTCTTTGCAACTCATTGCTCATACTAGCTAACATATAACACTTTGTCATAGCCTCATCCTCCTTCCATTTCTTAAAAACTTTTTTCTCTTCCTTAGATGCATTACCTGCAAATCTTGCAGGCATATCTTCCTCAAGAACATAGGCTATACGCTCACAAGTGAGAACAATTCTCAAATTGCATAACCAATCCGAGAAATTTGGAATGGTAAGCCTATTCGTATCAAATATAAATTTAAGCGAACTAGTTAAAGAAGCTATTATGATTTACATTACAACACAACAAAATATAGCAAATATTGTTAGTAAGTGGATACATTATAAATTGGACTTTATTCATAATTACCTCCCACTATTTTAATCAAAATGCATAACTCTCTTTTATGCAAATAGATAAATAAATAAAATAAACATTTATTTCTTTGTGGGTATTGGAATCCTAATTAACATAAACAACATGACCTTGTGTGACACAATAAATCAGGTGTTTCTTAATTACATAGGTAACTCTTACCAATTGCAACTCATGCAATTTCCAATTTAATTCAGCCTTTAGAATAAATATGAACTTGTGTGACACAATAAAGTTAGATAATTAGGCTTAATTCAAATCATCACATGTTTAATGTGCCAACCCATGACATCTAAACAAAGTGCAAGCCTTGTGTGACATAATAAACTGGCACTAAGTAAATAAATTCAATCGGCACATAAATGGCGGAAGGCCATGTAAGTCATTCTTAATATCTTACATTTACAACTTAATATATTAACAATGAGAGAGATTTTATTTTAATGGTCTCATCAATTTTAACATGCATCATTTTAACATACATCACATGTATCAATTTAATCAACCAAGGGTTAGAAATTTGATCATGCTTTCCAAGCTCTTCTTTAATCAAATTTGTATTTTGCATATTTTTAACATGACTTTCAAGTCAAAATACACAACACACCAATTTAATGAAATAGCCATTATTTTATTTTTCCATAAAATATTCAACAATTGAAAACTTTATGAAATTGTTGGTTTATTCTATAATGTATTCAACACTTGAATACATTATTATGTGTTCGGAAAACCATTTTAATAATGTATCCAACACTTGAAAACATTAACACATGTTCAGAAAATGCATGAATATCACTAAACAATTTCTTAATAAATTATTTAACAATTAAATACTCAATTAAGCATTCAATTTTACATATAATTATCGTAGAACTGACGCAAAATTTTGGCACAATTAGCTTTAATTTCATCATGCATCATATCATTTTTAGATTTGAAAAACTTTGCAATTCCTAAATCGGCCATACAACACATTCAATTAAAGCCAAAACATACACCAACCAAACCACCAAATCAACTTCTTCTCAACACAAACATGATCAAAAATCCATAAACACTTCATATATATATATATATATATATATCCATAAACAAATTCAACTATGCAACCTATGGCTCTGATACCACTGTAAGAGTTTCCTGACATAGCAAAAATTAAGTTTGCATTGTCTTGGATATAATTTAAAACTTTTTAAATTAGAACAACTTACTTTTTCTTTGAATTTGTTACACAAATTCAAAAATTGAAGCTTTAGGAGTGCTATAGAGAACTCCCTCTATGTATGTCCACCTTTGATTTGAGCTTAATTGAGCTTGAAAGTGGAAATTGAGATGGAATTTAGCAAACCCTTTGTTTTGTGTGTTCTCAGCCAAAAAGAAAAGAAACTCAAATTCTTCTCTTTTTTGTTTCACGGCCAAGACTATAAAATAGGCCAATTTTGCTCCTTTTTAAATGTCTCTTGGTTAAGCCAAAAATATAGCCAATTTTGACTTTTCAAAATTGATAAATATATATTATATTTATTCCAGCAAATGGCTAAATAAAAGCCTTTCATTTCCACTTTACAGAACATGGCCAATTTAATCCCAAGTGCTAGCTTGCCATTGGCCTATAATATTTATCCATACACTTAAATACAATAATTAATAAAATTTATTATAATACCCTTTATAGAATTTACCATAATAGCATTTATGGAATTTACCATAAAAGTCTTTTATGAAATTTACCATAAAGCCATTGTATTTAAATATTAATAATTAATAAATAAACACTTTATTAATTAATTATTATAGTATTACCATAATACCCTTCTTATAGAATTTACCATAAACTATTTTATTAAATTTACTATAATGCCCTTGTATGGATAATTTATTAATTAATTATTCTAACAGTTGGAATACTACTCAATTAAATTTCTTATTAATTTAGGTGTGACTCAATAGGTTCACTATAAAGTTAGCAGTAGATGTACATTAAATTCTGAATTAAACTCTTTAATTCATTCGACATTCGGTAAATTATCTCGTGATTAATTAAATGAATTAACCTATTTAATTCATTTAATATTTAATAAATCATCTCATGATTAATTAAATGAATTAAACTATTTAATTCACTTAATATTTAATAAATCATCTCGTGATTAATTAAATATGTCTACAGACCAAGATTGACATCTAGCAACGTATCATGGCAACCCAAATTATAATGAAGTACCAAACTTCAACATAAACCTTTCCGTAATCAGTTACCGTGCAATTCAATCTTTCTGTCATACTTGCTCTAATTGGATCAAGGTCATGGTTAGCTGTCAAAACCTCTATATCCAATACTATGTATTATGAATCTTAAAATCATGACTCATTTAATGTACCGACATTGAGAACTCCTTCTCAATCACACACTGCACCTTGGTTAAGGATTTCTTGAGACATATCTCTATCATTCACATAGAGCAAACTCCCATAATATACTTAGGTTGATGGATCCTTTATTGAATATTCATCTATCTCCATGAGTGTCGTACCATGCCCAATAACTATCCGTAATGAACTTAATGGTCCATCTTGAGTTAGTATCAAAGTATAATATTTCACCTACAAGATAACTATGATATTCTCAAGTGTAAGGATTACTTACACTACTGATACAAAGAATGTTCAATTGACAGTAAAGTACAATTACCATTTGGACATTTCTACTATGAGTCAATTCAGTGAACTCATTCTCTAATGAACACCTACACACTTGCCTTAGTGTTACCACACAAGTGGTCTATGAGAATAACTACCTTTTCAACAAACAGGCATAGTTTATACCAGTCTATTTGGTACGATAAAAGGCACTTTATAATCCTACAACTGGGAATGTTTAAAAATGATGCATCTAATATATCTATCTCATAAGTATGATCTCATCATAATTAGATATATATTGCAAACATTCTATGGATTTCATCATTGTACATATAAACATGTAAATAAATGATGAAAGAAATTGCCATAAAATATTCATTTCATTACTAAAAGTAAAGATTTACAAGAGATAATGTCCATCACAATAACATGTAATTGGCTTGTAAGGCATAACTCTTACATCATTATGTAGTAGCAACAAAGCATAAAAGGCAGTTCTTAGAGGCCAACTTCGTGTGGGTGGATTAAAAGTTCTAGGTAACCAAATTTAGCATTCATGAGCTTGTTAGATAGCTAAGTGTTTCCTCTATCTATTTGTAATCTTTGTTCTTGTTAATGAAGTTTCCTTAAGAATGTTGATCCCGTGGTTGTAAGCCTCCTGAAGAACCACGTAATGTTGTGTTCTTCATGTTTGTTTGATTGATTGATTTTGTGTATTTGTGTTGTGTTAATCTTTGTTCTTGATTGAGAAATTACATTGAAGATTGATTTCATGATAGAGATCTCAACAATTCTATTTAGTCTATAATGCAAACAATATATTTTTGCCACTTATCTTTTCTAGTATTCTTCGCTTTCTCTTTTTTTTTTTTTTTTAAGTAACAAAACTTTCACTAAACTTCGGCAGACATTTGTAATTGGTTATATAATTATACTTGCTAACACAACAAAGGAATAACATTACAATAAAGGCAACAAAAAATATTGCTGAGTTGCGCCTTAGAATAATCTTTAGGATATTGTCAAATGAACACTCATAGTTTAAATATAAAATACATTCACCCAATAATTTATAGCACTCAACAGATGCTATCTTAAAAGTTTGAAGCTTCTAAGGGTTAAGTAAGCTACCTGCTGAGCAAGCTACTGAATTCTAAGGCGTATGCATTAAGTAACAAAAAAAAATAGTGGTTGCACAGTCTAAAGTTGGTTATTCATCCTGTAGTGTGTAAGAGTGAGCAACATGAATTGCAAGCATCAGAAGATAACTTTTTAGAACATAGTACATAATAATTGTAATATCTTTTGCAATTTTTCTATAATGTCAAAGGTTTCACCATTGTATTGTCTTATGTC
>JAXCLQ010070884.1:0-13380 GCA_035584115.1 Cedrela odorata
TGACACTCAAATTAGATAAACGATGTAAAATATAGATCGAGAAGATTTAGAGAAAATTTGACAAAATTTTTATAAAAAAAAAAAAAAAAATATTTATCTTTAATCTTCTTATTATTTATAAGTAAGAGAAGAGATAACATATATCACATATTAAATTTATATTGACACCTTTTTTCTAACGTATTGGATTCATCGTCCAATCATTTTTTATATAACTTTCATGTTTTTTATATGACTTTCGTGTCACGCCAACTAACATACATAGTTAACATCAAGCATATCCCAAATGAAACTGATATTTAATATTATTGTTTGGATATACTTATTATTTGTGGTCTTAGTTCTTTTATATGAATAGTTTGCGTGGAAAGCAACCAAGCAACCAAGACAATATAAAATTTACCTGACACCGTTGTAAATAACAAGAACATCTCATTACAGAGAAGGTTTGGATACTGAGAGTGTCTTACAAACTGAAATTTATTTGTATTCTAAATTTGTGTTGTGGTATAAGATATTTATGAAATTGTTAGAATTTGTAAAATAAAATTATATATTTTAGAACAATAACATAAATGTACTCGGAACAATAATAATAGTGCCTTTCCCACTCCAGTGTGGGCTATGGGCCGAGCTCACTTCAACAGACCTTACAAATGAATGTAATTAAGTATTTATGACACTGTGCGGCTGCGGCAGTGGCCGTGGCAGTGGGCTGAGATCACTATTATATTTCCTACAAAACATGAAACATGGCACTTATCATATTGGCGTTGTTTTGAAGGTGACATATAAATGGTATAAATTAATATTATATGCTGCAAACGCAAAGTATCTGATACCCAAACACGTCACACCGCAGTAGCGTCATACAATTTGTTCAAAGTCAACATTTCTTCTTAAATTTTTAAATGAGACGACCGTTTCTTTTGTTGATAAGTTTTAAGTAAATGTGATTTTGGTAATTTCAACAAATTATCTGTGCCACCCACCTTCATTAATAGGGAGGGATAATGCTCTAAAATAAATTAACTTTGTGATAAATTTGATGTTTTGTATACTAGATTGATAAAAAAAAATAAATTATTATTGTAATGAAAAAACGATTAAGTAATTATTAATAAATTAAATTTATATATATATATATAAATATAATATAATTTTTTTTTATTAATTTATTAAAATAACGAGATTATAATAGAAATTTAAAAAATTACAATTAATATTTTAATATATTATTTTGGTAACAATTCCTTTCTTACTTTTACAAATTATTGCCAAATTTACTATTTTATGAAATAAATACTCTAAAATTTTATTATCAAACAAAAAATTTACTCAAAATTATAAAATAAATTACTTCTACATATATATGTATATATATATTTACAACAATTACAAATGAGATTTAGATATGATATAAAGGTTAAAAAGTGGTATAAAAATATAAAAACGTATATATAATATATAACTTAATGAACGGTAATCCCGTCCACCAATTAAATGGGTGGATGTTATTAATAGTACAGCCAAATGGTGTACAAGTTTGTAATGGATATGGAAAGGAAGGTCGTGGAGTCTTTGCTTTTCCTTCTCACTGAGGTTGTCCACACGACACCTCAGTCATAAAAATTACTTCCGGTTCCTGATAAAGCACTTATCAAATACGTGGATGTGATAAAAGCGCTTTTATTTGGTGGGTTTATGTACTATCAAATTTAAATGCCATCATTTAAATCATAATTATCATATTTGCTCATCACTAATTACCCAAAATTACTTCGTAAAGTTTATTTATTAATTAATAAAAGTAAATATTTCAAATTATTAATTCTTAAATGTTCATACTTAAATTTAATGAAACATAATTCAAATATATCCTTTCAATTTATTCAATTTTTAAATGAATTATTAATTCAAATAAAAGAAGATACTTTCTAAGTAAGTAATTACAACTAGTATTATATCAAGTTGCAAATCTTTTGATTTAGAGTATGTTTGCTATTATTGATTTTTATATAATTTTAAAAGAAAAAGTGCTTAATAAATACTAATTTTTATTGAGGATCACTCATTTTTTCATTGACGTTCGATATTTTGTGATTTAACATTTCAAAGTAATTGTGGCTTTAAAGCCACAATCACGTTACTCTCGAATATACTCAAAAACTATTTTGACTTAGATTAAAATATAAATTTTTATTTGCTGATTTCACATAATTTATTGATTAAATTTTTTTAAAAAAATAATATTTAATATTATCCATTAATTAATCTTTTATATTATCAAATTGAATGAAAAATTATAATACCAATATATAATTATTATATTGATATTAGTATGTTAAATGTGTGACATAACAAGTGCATAACTTCTGATAAAAAATAATAAATTTGTGAAATTCATATAAAAATTATCACAAATTTAAGTCATAATGACATAAAATTTTAGATTTGTAAAATCTAATTATTTTAACTATTAAAACTAAAAAATTAATGTTTATCAAGCTCTATTCTAAAGAAATCTCTTACGACCAAACCAGAGATTACTGTCTGCACTAATTACAAGCAAACTGTGAAGATATTATTGCACGATTACAAAACATAGCTTTATGTTACATTTTCATGCGTCGTAATACTTACTTTCTTTCTTTATCAGTTATTACAGTTCACGCGGTTTGTGGGGATCAAAAACACATCGGATACCGCGTATCTTCTTCAATGGAGGAATACTTTTTAATTAGAAGAAATTCTCATTTGATCAGACAGTTTCTCTTTGTTATTTTCTTCCATTCTTCTTCTGTTGAAATTAGAAGATGATGCTGATATCCATACTGTTGTTAGCAGTTCTATTCATTGCTGGCTTCGTTCATATTTTCTTCTACTTCCCCACCAAGAAATTCTACCCATGGATACAATCCTTCTTCACCAAAACCTGCCCTTCAGCTGTTGCCACTTCTGCTAGTAATAACACTTCAAACAAAGAAAGGAGTGCATACAAGAAAGCTGAGCTGAAAAGGGTATTTGCCATGTTTGACAAGGACGGCGATGGATTCATAACACAGAAAGAGCTAAGAGATTCGCTGAAGAACTTAAGACTCTCGGTTACAGAGAAAGAAGCTGAAGAAATGGTTGTGAAAGTTGATGCTAATGGAGATGGACTGATCGATTTCGATGAGTTCTGCATGCTGTATGAGGTTATGGTAGGTCAAAATCAGAATCAAAATCGTTCACAAGATGGTATGTTTGAGGAAGAAGGAGATTTGAAGGAGGCTTTTGATGTTTTTGATAAAGATAAAGATGGGTTTATTTCAGTGGAGGAATTGGGTTCAGTTCTCTCTTCTCTAGGGTTAGACGAAGGTAAAAAGATTGAGACTTGCAAAGAGATGATTAGGAAAGTTGATATGGATGGAGATGGTAGGGTTAATTTTGATGAGTTTAGGAAGATGATGAAAGCCGCAGGAGGGCTTCTTACAGCCTTCTGATCAGTTTCTCTGATCATCAGCTCACAACAATAAAAACTGTTTCAGAAGTGTTCGATATCCCATGCAAATTAATGAATTTTTTTTCGTTTGACCTTGATGATGATGAAGTTTGACATCGATGCCACTAACCAGGGGGATTTCTATGCAAGATTTACGAATTGGGACCAAAAATATTAAAGTTTGCAAGCATTTGGAGTTTGTCTGATCGACAGTTGGTAGAGAATTTTACTGTTGTAGTTTAGATTATAGCTTAATGTTGTATTCCTCTAATATTGGAATAAGAGTCAAGAGTCTTTGTATATGAATAATGTACAGCAATCCTTGTACATTTTTAAGAGACAAATTAGTTATTTTACCGTTCCCGAAGAACAAGCAAGCCTTTCTATATCTTTAAGATTTTGATTGATCCTGCAAAACAGAGACACAGAATAGATACTATTTCATACTTAATTATTAAACAGTCAATCAAAGCTCATATCGAAGTTAAAGCTGTGATAATTTCTGTTTATCATGTCAAATGACAAAATTATAACATCCATAAAAAAAACTACTGAGAGAGAGAGAGAGAGAGAGAGAGAGAGAGAGAGAGAGAGGTATTGTTTATGATGAAAGTAACTTAAACAAAGGGGCCAACGAGAACCTTGCATGTGTTGCGAGATAACTGCACTGCCAACTCCACTAACCGGGATGAGAAAATCAAATAATACAGGCAGGCAGACTTTCCATAGTACCAAATATCAAACCAGGAAATTGTCAATAATTGTAGAATATTAGGCCAATTTTCCTTCAGCATTGTATATTCGCTGGATATGTTCCATCATTTAAACACTCACATTTGAAATGATCTGCTGTCACATGCTTTATATTTTATTGTTTTGGCAAAGCTATTCGCACATATGCCGTATTTATGTGTCAACAGTGACTTCTACCCAGGTGCGAACGTTAAGATTTCAGAGGAATTCAATAGTTTTAATCAGAACAATTTCATTATCGTCAAAGCCCTGCGAATCCTTTTATATAACATATATTGATACAGAGAATAATGCCTACTGATTGAAATTCTAGATACGTCTATGATTTGATATATCCTCTTCAAACGAAATACAGAAATTGCAGAAACAAAACTTTCTTAACATTGTGTTTCATGAAATGTGCTTTTGATCAAACCTACTCTTAGGTAATAAAAGAGAACGAGCTCCTGCGTTGGTGTGCACCTGGTGACAACAGAAGAAAAACTTCAAGGCCCTTCACATCATCAGCACTACAACATTCCAGTAGTGCTCAAATGTGCACTATGTATATTTGATCCACAAGAGCCAAATGAATCATTTTTTTTAGAAAACATCAGGGTGGAATCTCCCAGGGATAGAGTTGCTTTGATCAGCCTGTTTCAGGTGCATTGTCAACGCATAGTTGTTAACCTGGTTGGGCATCACAAGATCAAACAATAATCATTAGACTCTCTAATGTCTGAAATAGTGGTAGAAGACATGTAATTGAACAATGAGAAAAGTGGGAGATGTGAGTATCCGAGCAGTATAATATAACCGTGGTAGTGTGTCTCTGTGTGTTTCATGAGCCTCACCTCCAGTGTTCTTAACTGCTCCTGGTACTGGGCTACTAACTGCTTCAGGTGATGCAATTCATGGTTCTGATCTTCATACTCTTTTTGATGCTCATGCTGGATAGACACAGCTCGCTTGAGAATAATATTTTCCTGAAGAAGTGCTTCTACTTGTTCCTTTAGCATCTTATTTTCCTATACAAACACAAGCAATACCAATAAAATTTTACGAAATCAACTTGGAGTTGATAGATTTTACATCCCCTACAGCCAAATTCCTCCAACAACCCCAAATTCAATGATAAACCACTCAAAAAAGCATATATAGAATGACCTATGACGTTTACCGACCAGGTGAAAACTTTGTGCTGCCTCAGCATTAGCTCGTGCACAGATGGACTTCTCCAAAATTTCTAGGGCTCTTGAAGCTCGGGCTCTAGCATCATCAATATTAGAAGCACTCATCATTTCTCTAACAAACAGCTCCACCCACTCCGGACCATCTAATTGGAGCACTTTTGGAGCCGATGAATCCTCAGTAGATGGAACCTCTCCATTAGTCACCACAATACCTACAAGAAGATAGAACTCTTCACTTTGAGAATTGCTAACATCAATAAATTATTATCACAAGAATCAACATGCAGAAATTCATAATGCTTAAACGGGATATTAATTATTGTTGTCCTGGTTATTGCAAGACTCAGAAAAGAGAATCAATACAGCTCTTTTTAAACTTTGTTGACACAAACAGAAGGCATGCAAAGATGAGGTGTGCCAACATGTATATGGAGATCTGAGGAACATACAAAGAAGCACATAATTAAAGTAGCATAAAACAACCAAACAATTTTACAAAAGAACAAAACAAAACAAATATACTCCATGAGTTTTTCCCTGTTCCACGCCTTAAGAGATCATCTGACCAATTATCCAATAGTAAGATCCCAAGAGAACAATCTTGCCACATATGAAACCAGGTAACAACCAAATGAGAGAAAATTGAAGAAAGACCCTCTGCTAGTGTTGGAGGCGTGGTGATCAATGCCATAAGTGGAAATGGACAAACTGCTAGCATTGTGCCCCCTTTACAAATCCAGATATAGCATAATTGAGAGCATTTTGTTGATTCAGAACATTTGCAACAAATACCTTGTGCTTGAAGTTGAGCGTTGGTTTCTGGGCCTAAATCAGATTTGCTGGCAACAGGGGGCACATTTTTATTAGCAGATCCCAAACGAAGCTCATTTAAACTTCTGATAGCTGAATCCAAATCATCTCCGCATTCTTCAAGTGCTCTTTCAAGAAGCTAAAATATAAAATTTCAAAACGGTCACTTATAAATCTCATTACCAAACCAAACACTTTATGCAGATACTCCAAATTTTCTAGCAAATACCATCACGTGCATAGTCAATTATTTAACATTTCAAAGATTAATCACATAACAAACAACATATATATCAAAAATTTAAAGCACGTATACTACACAAAATTACATAATTATACATTATTATTGTCATCGTACTCAAAATATCACATAATCTCAAAATAACCTATTTTGATCATCATTACATGTAGCCCAAATGCTAAAAATATAATAAAGCACGATACGAAATCAAAATTCAAAGCAAAGATCATACAGAAAATTAAATGCAATTTGCCGTTAATTTTGGTCAACAAAATCAAATCATTTTATCCATCTCAAAAAGAGAACGACCTACTTGTCCAATGTAAATCACTAAAACATCAAAGAATAATTCGAAGAAGAGATAAAAGATAGAAAAGAACCTGCTTGTCCATGTCAGGGAAAATAGTAGCGAGCTGGTCGATTAGATGAGATTCAGCGGGGAAAGGAGAGTGATTGGAGATAGAAGCAGACCTCGGAGGAGAGAACCGTACGGGAGAAGAAGAAGAACAACGGATTCTCTTGGTAACGGGAGGCGATGTTGCAGCTATATCTTCAAAGAAAGATCTCTTCCCGCACAGAATTGCAGACATGTTTTAGGTTCCGTCTGCTCTGTAATTTTTTCTCCTCTCTACTCTCTCCCCTCCAATTCCCCCTTCCCTTTCATGCAGCGATCCGATTCATTATCTCCTCAACCAACCAACCGACAAAATTATAACCACCAAAACGTAAGATATTCAATCGGCAATTAGGTTTTCGCTGTCTCTGTTTTATCAGTAATCGATTCCGAAATTCGATTCACAGATGTGAAGAAAATATTAAATTAGGGTTAATTTGATGGATAGGAAGAAATTCTATCTCGCACATTGATCGGTTAAGGTTTTATATTTTCCTTTTTATTTATTTATTGTTTCCGAGTCGGTTGTGCAGATGCGGCGACCTTCCATACGGAAAATTGGAGCGATTCGGGATTTCATTGGAAACGTGTGTGGATTCGATTGGGTATTCTCCTAAACGTCCAGGAGCTTTGACTTTTTTATTTTTTATAGGCGGTCAATATATTCTGATCGTACCAACCGGTCGATTGAAACAGCTCTTGAGAGCCGTCTGATTAATAACCATTTTCTCTAGTTCTTTGGGCCTGAAGACTACACCGTAGGGCCTGGCCCAGAACTGCCCGGCCTATGCATCAATTGTCCGGTGACTTAAAAGACTTGCATAAACCCACTTGAACATTAATAATAATAATATGAAGCCCACAATGTATAACAAAGTTTGATGTTTAATACAAATAATTATATGTTTATATCGTTGGTATACAGTGTTTTTTTTTTAAAACAACTTTTGTTTGCTAACGAATAAATGCAGAGATGGATTAGTTACAGGGGCGGTATAAGTTGATGATTATCAAGTGCTTTTGTGCTAAGCATATAATCAACATTGTGTCATGAAAAGGAAGCCCATTTTGTCAATGTAAATATGCGGGTAGCTCACTCTGTATTCATTATGCTTAACAACAAGCAACTCTGTTTTTGCTCTGTTCTGGGTCTATCTCAAACTTGTATCTCTAATTTTCCCCTTTTCCTGTCTCCTCTTTTCTCTTCATTTTCTTTTTTGAAATTACTCTAGTAATTAAAATTAGTCAAGAAACATCTTCATGAGGAGGGGATTTTTTTTTCCTAACTATGCAATCACCAATAAAATCTCTTCAAATAATTAAATTCCAACCATCATCATGATGATACCTATCATGGAACCATGTTGCACCAGTGGTTCATTCTTTTGTGTTTCTCAATCAAAACATTAAAATAAAAAAAATCAAAAGCAATTAGTATGCTCTAATATTGTTATATGGATCATATAGGTGGTGTCATCATATTTAGAGGTTTGATGTTCTTTAGGGTGCGTGCTAGATGATGCTCAATAATATCCTCTCTTTTTGTTTTGATTTACAAATATGACGTTGTCCGAAATTTTGTATTTACATTGAACGATTTTCACTTTCATTATATAATTAAGAAAAAATTTATCCTTAATAACTACAGAAACATTAAATTCAAATAAAAAAATTTTCACTTGACAGTGAGTTAATTTACCATTCGATTAAGGGTGATTGCTGAAAAGATGCCTAATTAAGTAAATATTATCTATATATATATATATTTTAATTAGAAAAAGAAAAAGAAATGAGTTGGGAGCTTTCTCTTACACCAATTATTTGGGTTGAGTAACTTTATATTATACCTCTAAAAATAAGGATATCTTGTTGTTTGATCAAATCATATCACATCATATGATGAGGTTGAGTGGTGGGGTATGAAAATAGGACCCACGAAACTTAGTGAGGGCAATGGGTATCACTACTTTCCAACAAGGACTTTGTCATTATGCAAGTTGCAAACACGCAAGAAGAATAGTGTAATGTAATGTAAGAGATTTGAAAAAAAAGAAAAGAAAAGAAAAAGAATAGAGGATCTTGGCATTTGCTTTTCTTCACTCACCAAAGGGCATCCATCATAGAATACCATTTGATTTTTTGGTTGTTGAAATGACCTCTCACCAAGCACCATTCTTTTCTTTTCTTTTCAGAAATATTTGTTAATTTTTTTAAAAAATAATAATAATAACAATAATAATAATAATAAAAAATTAAATATCAAATAGGGAACCACAACCACAACCACACACACACACACACACACACACACACACACACACACACACACACACACACACACACACACACACGAATATGATAAATTAACCTCTCAATTCCTCTACATGTAGGAATATATGAATCTTTCGAAGAGAGAGTGCTTGATAAGATTGCGCTCAAATATGCTCTTGACTATCTTTCCATTGCCTTGACCAACCAATAATCCACTTCAACACTTCTTTCATCAATTTTTTCTTTTTCTTTTCTTTTTTGTTTATTTTCTTCAAATTTAAATATTTATTTATAATTAAGAGCATTTTAATCACTATTTATTCATAAATTATTATATAAAAATGTAAGTAATAACTAACAACTCTCAAATAGAAAAAATGAATATTTTACGGAACAATCTAATTATTATATTTTTAAAATTAAAATTAAATCACAATAATTTAAAAGGTAAGTTGAGAATTATCACTAAAGGATGATACTTATTTTTTAAATTTTAATTAAGAAAAGATTAATTATTTGCATATTAGAAATATATATATATATATATATATTATATAAAGAGAGAAATTGGGAGATGAATATGATGGTATGTTAAGGCTTCTAGAAACAAGGAATAGCAAGTCCAACAAAAACTTGAATTGGTTCATAAAATTGCTTTTGGGACGGTGGGTTTCGGCTAGGAAATTTACTTTATATTATTTATATTCTCTTTTTAGTTTTATAATTTTTTTAAAAAAAATTAAAAATTGATCACTAAATCAAATTTATCTTCATTTTTAAAATAATAATTTATTTTATTAATTTTCAAATATAGAAATTCATTTCAATAAACATATTTTAGAAATATAAAAATTATAATTTTTTTTAAAAGTAGTGTTAAACTAAATAATAAACTCAAAAGACATGTTGTAGTACACATTTAAAAAATAGGACTAAATGAACATGCACAATTTTTTTTTTATTTTTCAAAAATTTATTTTTGAATTAATAAAATGGCTCAACTCCAAAAATTAAGATACTAGATAAAAACTTAACACTAATACTTAAAATCAAGTATAACATTATTAAATAATTTAATTATATGCTTTTGAATATGTAAATGTGTATTAAAATTACAAAATTTAATTGCTTATTTTTATTTGATTTTTTTATATAATATAATCCCGTAGGCCTATTTTGTAGTCTATAATTAATTAATTTAAGGAAAAATGGAGTGATTATTTCTTTGAAAAGTATTGCTTTTTTTTTTTTTTCATATTCTTATCACTTTGATTATTATTATGCTCATTTAAGGACTAATCATCTTTTTATTTATTTGTATATATTACTATTTTGCTTTGATTCTAAATCTCATATGGGTTAAAAATGAAAATATAAATACAAATTTGAGAACACCTTTTTATCACAAGTTAATTTTTGAGATTAATTCTTATAAATTTGTATTATTTGATATCAAAATTATGCACTACATTAAGTACGAAGTTGGACACAAGTTAATTTTGAGAATGAGTTCTACTCATAAATTTGTATAATTTGATATAAGAATCTCACATTAAATTAAATATATGAGATTCGATACATCGTGCCAAGTATAACGGGCAGTCACATATCACGGTTGTCTAATATAAATGAGAATATAAACTCGTGTACATTCTTTTGTTGTAAGTGAATTTTTTTAAAGCAAGCACATATTATATTCATTTTGTGCACAAAATTTATTTTGTTGCCAATTTACATGTTATATTGACATTATTAATTTATGTTTCATATAGTCTATTCATTTATGTTATTAAACAAATGGGGTATGTTAACAACTTTAATTTTTATATTATTGTTTTCACATTTAAATTTAATGGTATTGTATAGCAAATAAAATATTCAATACATAACAACATATAAGGTTGGGCCATATTTTAATAAGACATTTTTTATTTATTTTGCAAATATTAAAATAAATGAAAAAAAGCATTCGGATCATCATATAATTTTATACTATTTGTTTAAAGTAGTATACCAATGAGACCAAAGTTTTATTGTTTTTTTTTTTTTAACATATGCATGTTATTATATTTAAAATTTTGATAAATTAATAGAATTTCTTTTGTCACGCGAGCTCTTTTTGATATGGTCACCATATAATATATACAAAATATAGTACTCACAACTTTTACATAACAAAGATAAAAGCACTTGACAAACACAAACTACAACACACTTTGCACTGCTCTTCTCATCATATATTATGTAAGGTATCTCTAATAATATGGTAATATATATATATATATATATTTATTTGCTTTAATTCATATGAATTTTATATTCCAAAGATATAAAATGAAATAAATAGTTATTTTAAGTGTCATTTATAAGTAAATAGTTATTTTAAGGTAGTACAAGATATTAGTGTTTAATTAAACCGTGCTCACATATTAAATTATCCGATGTTTAGATTATTATTTTTTCTTATTATTTTAAATAATTTGTAAATATAAATCAAAAATCTTTTTAATCTTATTTTGAGAATTCAAAACTAATAATATTATACATTTAAATTAATTATATAAATTTATTCATATAAATTATGTGAAGAAATATAATTAAAATAATGAAAATAAAAATTTAATGTCTGATTAAAGCTATTTTTTTAATTTTTAAAAAAGAAATAAGTATAACCTTATAAAAGTAAGAGTTTTGAATTTTAAAAATGAAATTATATAATATTTTTAAATAATTATTTACATATTTATTTTTAAATATAGAAATTTAAATTTGTTTTTTGGTAATTACAAAAAAGAAGAGAGAGAAGGGATGGCTCATTCCAATGGCATCCCCACATAAAAGGTGGTGGGAAAAAGTTCTTTTTGTACACACTGCGATGATGGCGATGATGATGCCTGCAATCTCCAACAGCAATAACATCAACAACAAGACTCAATTTTTAACATTTACATTTTCCACTTCTCTTTTTCTTTCTCTGTTTGGGCTTCTCTCCTATTAAACCATGACCAATCTCTTCTTCTCCTTGTTTTCACTTAGTCTCTCAACTCTCTTCTTCCAATTTTACTGACTGTCTTGCGCCATGAAATGAAACATACTGTTACAATCTACAAACATGGAGAAGGAGTGCGGTTGCTGGGCTGTTCTAACTCGCAACGTTAGAGGTGCCTGCAAATCCTCTGTTTCTAATAACCCTGCTAACACTATTCCTCGTACCAGTCTTGTTTATGATGCAGGTATTTTCTTTTTTATTAATTATATTCACTCAAATTGACCTGACAAATGCTTCATGTGTATGTCTATATGGGTTTTTGTTGTATTATATATTCTGTGAATAGTTTGTTTTCTTTGTTATCTCTCTCTCTCCCTTATAACATATTTTTTATTAACGATGTAATAAAGCTTTTGTGATTCTCTACTTTGAAAGTACTTCAATTCATTATGTATGCTATGAAATTGTTGTAGAGATATGATTTAAATAACAGATCTCAAACTAGGTTCTTCCTTATTTTTCCACCAACACCAGCTTCTTTGTTCTAAAGCTCTCAAATTTGGATTTTGAATGAATGCTGGAAGACTTGTGTTTACAGTGAAATGCAATTTTTCTTGTTTTTTTCTTTGCATAAGATTGAGACATTGAAATCTATACTAAGTTTTTTCCTGTTATCAGCTTGAAATTCTGTTCCTCGCTTCAAAAAGCGGCCCTTTTTATTTTGGGAAGTAAATCTGTATAAAATGGGACGGCTTCCAAGCCACTTTATATTTGACTCAAAAATTGAATTTACTGCTTTTCATAATAAATATGCTTCACAAAGCTAAATTTGGCAAACAATATGCATATGTATGCAAGAGTTGTGGTGAAAGAAAGAAAGAAATATTTCATTCTCCTGTTCACGCAGCTACCGAGACAAGATACCTGAATGCTAGTAATCGGGAGCTATGTCCTCCAAATGAAGCGCGGTTGTCCTCTGATAATCCTGATCCGCCACCATCAGATAACAAATCACCATGCCAGCTGCTCCAGTTTACTTTTCAGGAGCTAAAATCTGCAACTGGAAATTTTAGACCTGATAGCATTCTTGGGGAGGGTGGATTTGGATATGTCTTCAAAGGCTGGATTGAAGAAAATGGGACAGCGCCGGCAAAACCTGGGTCGGGAATTACAGTTGCTGTCAAGAGCTTGAAGCCAGATGGTCTTCAGGGCCATAGAGAATGGGTGGTTAGTAGAATATCTGATTTTGGGTTAGTAGATTAATGC
>JAXCLQ010070885.1:0-13380 GCA_035584115.1 Cedrela odorata
CCTTGCAGAAGAGGCATGTTGAGATTCTTGGTATGGGCCAAATTGACTAATATAGGCCTGAGGCTGTTCTGCAGAAGTTCTTTGGGCATCCTTTGTTGATTGATAACCTGAATAGAAATAAACTTTATCAGCAGACCAAATAAATTCCCTAAAATTGCAAAATAAAACATAAGTAAATATAAAAATAATGACGCAAATGAAAATGAAAACTGATTGAATCGAATAATCAATCATATAGTCAAACTACAGTTGCTGACTCATCCACAATGATTGAGATGTCTTGTCGATAATAAAAATAAATTAAGGAGATTAAAGCATTTTCCATCCAATAGAGTGGGCCTCATGCCTCTGAGAACAGCATTTACTCAAAAGTATAATCAACAGATATAAGTCCAGAGCTACTTCAAATGTCATACATATGTCATATGGATACAGGGACGTGGTAAGTTTTTTTATAAGAAACTAGAGTGATTTTATTAAAATATAAAGGGAAGTATTACAGGTGTGTACAGTGACATGGTAAGTTAACTTTAATCAGTAAGGAAGGTTGATATAGTTGATGTTATGCATGCAGATGTATCCACGCATAAAAAGACCTACACAAAATTTACAGGTGACATTGATTTATGAAGTTCTTATAAATATAAATCTGGACAGTATGTAATATGATAACAACAGAAGTTCAACAAACCTGCCGTAGGCCCTCCTTTGCAACAGCAACAATTTCTGGTGTCCGACATGTCAAAGACTTGAAAAACATGGAAATGATCTTAGCACGCAGATCATAATGATTTGGAGTTTTAAAGTCTGCCCATGCCATTGTGGTACAGAGTAGCTCAATGCAAGCAGTTCGGAGTTTATTTAACGACAATGCCAATTTCGGGTTCATAAACTTTACAACCCACACAGTTTCATCAGCCTCAGCTATGTGCAATGCTTCTTGGAGAAAATTGACTAATTCTTGAGTCAACTTTATAAGTGGAGGTCTCAAGGCTAAACAAAAACTCAAAGCTGTAATTGTTCCAACCTGTAAACCACAACAATGAAGTCAGTGAAGAAAATTGATAAATTACATCAATGACAACTAACCAAAAAAATTACCTGTTGATCGACGGTCTTTGACCGGAGTGGCCGCATTATAAGAGGCTGAAGCAAAGGCTGATATAAAGGCTCAAGCAGCTCAGATACCTCACTACCAGTACGACTAGCTAAAAGTGCCAAACATGACTGCACATTCTTTCTCACAATAAGAGATGAGTTAGCATTGAATAACTCTGAAGCAAGAAACTCAACTATTCCTTGAAAACTTTGCCTGCGTGACTCACTGTTTGCTTCATCCACATTATTCACCACACGAAGAACCTGTGTAAGAACCTGACTTGTCTCTTCCTGCTCTTGCCTAGCATTAGAAGGTAGATTTTTAAGAACATAGATCAACCCCCGAACAATTCTTACTTGGAAAAGGCACAAGGTCTCAACAGTGACCTTGCCAACCAACGCACCAAGCCCCATAACACCTCCCATTTGTGCTTGCCATGTAGTTCCATAGCAACAATGCAAGAGACGGGGCAGAAGTTGCTCAAAAACAGGTACTCGCACACTAGGAGGTGGTGAATATACAGGATTCATTGATGGACTAGAGACAATCGTAGGAGTACCAGGGCCTCCTCTTGACATTAGTACATCAGCATGTTTAGAGCGAGCAAGAAACAATAGTGTTTCAGCAAACACACTTAGCGCACTAAGAGCAGCTTTTGCGTGGAGCCTATTTTCATCTGTCAGCACATCAACCAAAGCATCTAAAAATATTAAAGGGTCCAACTCTTTCAGATTAGCAGTGCCATTTTTAGATCTGGACCTGACAATTACATTTGATGACAGCACTGAACCCCCAAGTCCAGTGGTTGGAATTGAACCATTAGTTGAGGTATAATCAATGTGAAATAAAATAGCAAAATGACGGCAAATATTGACAACAAAATCATCCTTGGGCCCAGTGAGATCTGGTTCTGCACTTGCAGCAATGACAATCATTAGCAGACTCTTGAAAACAGACTTCTCAGCTAAAAGTTGGGTCTTTGTCTTCACACCTAAATCAGTCTGCAACAACAGTGCACCAATTATCAGTCAAGTAGCAGAGGACTCGTATAACATAAAAGTAAGCATATGTTTTAAGTGATCAGTAACGAATAGGTAAATACACTACATGAGAACATCAAATCATAATTTTGTACTGGCACTTCCATATGAATGAAAAGCAAAAAATAAATTTGTCATCAATGCAATATATTATAAGAATTAACTGAGTTTCTAGCCCTGTTCATGAGCTACTAGGAGGAAATAAACAGTTACAAAGTGAAAACAGACAACTATAAAGAACAAGTTGCTAATGAATGAAGATAATGTTCTTATTATACTTGCCAAATCTATATAATACACTTTCGACTTATAGGCAAAAAACATAAGCAGTAAAAACATCCACATATTGCGCTCCACTTATATAATCCACTAACAAATACAGCTAGACCAACAAAGTTCTATACCCCACCAACCTTTACATCTGATGTCTCGGACCAGCAACAAGATACATCCACCAGAGAAAGTAACATAGATGACAACTTTCTAGGGGTACTTCCCTCATCGACAAAATTTCCTGGCAAATTAAGCTGAGAAGCCAAGCAAACATGAATGAATTTTAAAGCTTGCTTCCTGTAGAAAGCATCTATGCCATTGCTTTTGTGCATAACAGCTGCCACAGCAAGATTTATGCATCGATCAAGTGGCACCAAAAATGGGGTTGAGGGCTCAAATGTAAGAATTATACGGAGTCCATGCTCTGGGTTCTCCTTGCATTCAAGTGCAAGGGGCTCCTTGAGAAATCGTCTGTTGCGACCACCTAACTTACCAAGTAATTGCAATGCTTTTCCTCCCCAAGGATAGGGTGCAGGTCTCAATTGAGACCATAAGGCTAAAATTACATCTGACATCACATTAGCCATGCTGGGTTCCAGAAAATCAGGATTCAAACTATCCACCCAAAACTCAAGCGTCCTCAAACCTAAGCCAACTAGATCATCACTTCCATTGAGACACAAAACGAGAGGCTTCATCAAGCGGGGAAGGTATGGTAACAATGAACTTAAGCGCGCTGGCAAGGTTAAGCATAGTTCAAGTAAAAGGTCCCTCATATCTTCTCCCATTGGACCCTCAAGCATTGTTGATAGCATATTTAGACTGGGTTGCAAAAGGGGAATTAAGTCACGCAGTAACAATTCAAATTTGCATCCAGCAACAGCTCTAAACATTGTACGAAGAAGTTGCAAATATCCAAGAGGCTTATCAACTTCAGTAACATTTTTTGTGCAAACTTCCATAATAACCGGCACATGAGGCTGCAATATACGTTCAAAATCTGAAGGCGCTTTAGCAACAGAACCAAATATGAACCGAAATAGATGCAAGACCAGTTTTCCAGCAGGTGAATCTGGATGCTTCAAAACATCAAGTTTACTGCTTACAAAAAAATTAACCAGAACATCTGCGAAAGGCCGGTAAACTTTAGGGGCTTGCAAAAGGGTAGAAAATATATGAGCAAGCTGAGTGTTGGAAATCATGCACTCGAAAAGCTCAGGCATACACAATGAGAACATGTCCATAAGATCTCGAGGTTCCATAATAGCCAAAATCTGGGAGAAGAGATGAAGCATTTCCCTCTCTTCATCCTTCTCCTTGAAGAGCGCTAAGCAATGGACACCGCTCTTCAGAACACCAGAGGCTTTACACACCTGCCCAAAGTCAAAGTCAGATAAAGCTAATCCCAAAAAGAAACCTTGCTAGCACTGATCAAAATTCACGTGATACCTCATCTTCTCTCAGCCCTTTGAATGCTTGAGGTACTGGCAAATTAGATGAAGAAACAAGCCCTTGCTGGTGGGTTCCTTGCGTAGATGGAGAAACCTAAAAAAGTAGAAATGTGACATAGGGAAAGAAACGCAAACCACAATCGGGAAATATAAATATTAGATAATAGAAAGACCTGCGATCGGGGTAAATGTGCATGAGTGATGCTCCATATGATCGTCTTCATTCCTGAAAATGCATTCAGCCAATGGTTCATTAGTTTTGGCATAATTAACTACAAGAAACATAATTGTAAAAGATCTACATTAGCAGATCAAACATTTCAGGAACTCTACCAATGCTTTTTACCCAGTATTTCCTAAAAGGGAAATAACAAAACAAGTCAGAAAAGGATCAATTACCCATCACCAAGGTCTTAATCAGATTCTTACAATCACTAACTTCCTTGGAATGCTCCACAGGGACCTGCAAGTTCAAAACAGTCTGCAGCAAAACAATATGTCCAGATCTTAAAAAAGAAGGCTCGAGAAAAAGATACTTGTGCTTCAAGTAAGGAAAGGGATATCAATTACACAGATCAAAGGAATCAACGACATGCACAAAAATGCAGTGAAGAACAGAGAATCTATAGGTACACTGTCAAACATTACAACGAAACATTAAAATTCTTTTTTCTTTTCTTCCCAAGAGAAGGAATTCTAGTCCACTTTCTGCATTGCACGATAATAATCAAAACTTGCCCTTGTTCAACAAGGCATTTTTTCTAACTGATGAACGAAACCATTATATTTTATCATATTGTTTGATAGATCATATATCATCAGGAATGGAGTTTTGAAATTTGTTGGCAGATTCCTTATTCTCAATGGAAAAGGAAAATCTATTTTTCCTTATTTTCTTAGGTTGCCTATAGTTTATATAATTATAATTTAGGCAAGCTATCCTTGTCGTTTAGGTTTTCTTTTATTTTTGATGTATAGGGCAACTCAATAAATATTGTACATACTTATTTTCTTTCTAGTAATAAGAAGAAATCAGACTTTCTGACATGGTATCAGAGGTTCGTTATTTTTCCTGCAAATTTTCTTCTTTCTCTAGGCCTTAATTCTTTACGCTACGGTTGCTCAAGTCTTCATTGCTGGCAGTTGAATTTTTTCTTTTTCTTTTCTTCTCTATTCTCGGCTTTCATCACCAAAGAATTTCTTACTCTTCATCTTTCTAATATGTCTGAAACATCAGAACTAATTCCCACTTTCTGTCAAAATTGTTATATTTAATTTTAGAATATGATGTAAACAGAGAAGATACTTAATCTTGACCCTTTTCACTACTGGTCTCAAAATCGCAGCAATGCAAGTTGTGAGATGCAATGCTGCCTAAACTGCAACGTAGGTTATCTTTGAAAACTTTAAAAGTAAATGCATTCTCTTTTTGTTACAGCAAGATAAAACCTGGATACAGTCCAAACCTCTGGCATTGCCTCAAACAATTGACAAGAGTGTAAAAATATACTACAGATAAAATGATCATCCATATGCTTAACCAAGGGCATGTCTGCAATTATTTTTCAAAAGGTTTTGAAGATCATTTTTAAAAATGAAATTGGTGTTCAGATTTGGTGTTTCCAGTTTCCAAGAACGCCTTTGGTTGCATCTCTTGAAAATAGTATTCTGGAAAAAAAAATGTATGTGGTATCATATTTGAAATGTGAAAACACAATTATGATTCACTTTGGAAATTTGAAACACAATTTTCATATCGAAATGGTGTTCCACACATTTGTGTACAAAAAATGAGGAACAGTTCTATGTTTCTCAAATACATTAATGCCAACAGGTCTAAAAAAGGGTCTCATAAAAGCAAAGGCCACTTAAATTACTAAGCCTTATATAGCACAAAGCTCAATACAAACTTCCAAAACACGAGTCACTAAAAATATAACCAATTTGTAGCTTGAATCAAAAACACATTGGAGGTTAGATAAGCACCAGCAATATGATAAGTTAACACCCTCAAATCACAAGTTAATAAATAAGGATAACAAAGAACCAACATGAAGTAATATATCATGTGTTTCAATGTAATAAAGAAAAGAAAAAAGAGAGATAAAACGGACAAAAGAATAGGTGCCAAAACAATTAACTAAAGCAATTCCAGATCTTAAAAAATGTTCAAAAATACAGCAGTAAATTAAACAAGAAGTTTTCAGAACAACCTGAACCGGGAGTTCAAGCTTTGACCTTAAAGTACCGCGATCCTTTCCCTCCTCACTCTCCTCCAACAGCTATCACCAGCAAATGAAATACATAAACATTGGCATCGAGTTAAAACAAATCCAATAAAAAGCCAAGGCTAGAGACATCTGACCAAGAGAATCTCACTTGGTTTACCAAACACACAGAATCAGATGTATACTCCAAGCATATGAATACAACAATGATTTGGGGGATTCAAGGACAGCTTGTTGAATAACTTTTCAAATTATCCACCACCAAATAATTGTCACAAATCCAACTGACACAACAAGCAAGAAGCAAAAGAGATCTAGTATGCTTGAATGCATTCACTTTTTGAAAAATAAAGTTTCAATAACATCACTTTAGCCCTCAAGACCAAACACATTGAAGAGAGTCAACACAAATCAATCAAATAAAAGCTCTATCATAGAGATTTAAATATCCAATTGTGAATGGGAGAGCTGTTCTTCGACATATAAATACATAAAGGATTCCATTTTGCACAGCTAATTCTTTTAGATTATGTTTGATAAAGCCCATAAAAAGAATAATTTTATGTGGAAACAGTAGGAAAGTTCAGCCAGTATCCATCTACTCTGCCATATATCTAGTAGATATATGCCCGTCCTGAACAACAAAATGTAGTACATAGAACATCATCACTCTGAGAAAACAGAGAACGGTAACAAGCAAAAATGAATCACCAAAAAGATTAAGTTAATCACATCAATAAAAATCTCACAGCATAACCACACCCAAGCTCCAAAAGACACAGCATGATACCCAAACAAAAATTGAAGGGAGAAAAAGTTATTAAACTATCTAAAGCATGTGAAATTCGCTTTTAGGCTTGTTCACAAGCCAAGTGCTCCACAAGAAACAACGCACTAAGTATCAGAGTCAAGCAACTAACCAGCAGTAGATTCTTACAGAGGGAAAAAAAAAGAGTGAGCTCAAGTGACCAGAAATAAATTCCTTTAAACAGTTTTCAAGATTGCACGTGTCATGCACCCGTAACAAATAAATACAAGGCAAGTATCAATACGGTACCAAATGGAAACTTATACAGCAAATCACAGATTACCTGAGGAATGGTACGCTTGAAAGTACTAAACTTCCCAACAAATGCATCCAAAATACGGCCCTAGAGAAAACGAAAAATGATACAGGTGACAACAGTATACAGATTTCACCAGTTAAAAATAATCTTCGTGGCCAGTCAGATTAAAACTCATACCAAAAGAATCCGTGCTTCATCCATGGATAGCTGGTCAACACCTTTCTCAAAGATTGGCTCCACCTATATCTCAAAGAAGCCATTGAATTTAAGCTAAAGTGAACCACCACAAAGAAGTTTTACTTTTATATAAGATGGTAAAGTATTAACAATTAAAATCAACATATGCACCAGATTCAACATCAGCCGAGCACATGTTGTATGAATACTGAGTGACAATGAAGCATCGTGCATGTTACTAGAGAACAAATAGATAATCCGTGATAACTGCAGCACAATTATACAAGTTTGTCAGCATTGTGATGATGGGAAGCAATGACTTTGTAGATAAAACATCTGGCAGCAATAGATCACAGTTAATAATGAAACAATCACCATCAAACAATTGCAAAATATAAGACAGAACAGACAGGCAAGAATACATGAGATCAAATATGCAACAGGAAACGGCACACTGCTACACAAAATCACAAATTGAAATGATCAAGTACAGAGATCCTGCCGCACATCTTTTTAAGTTTTGATTGCCACAAGAATACAAAGGAAATGAAAACTGAACAGATGAGTGTTTTTGGGACACATTGGAATCTACTTAGCATATTTTAACATGATACAGTCCATAGCGCAGGAAAAATGATCTTCGTCAGCCCTAAAGTTTCCATTTATAAAGCAAAAAGAACACCACATTCCTCAAATTTCATTAACAGTACATATCATTTACTCTTCAACAAACTCGACCTTGTCAGTCACTATATCAAGTATGTGATTATGGAGAATGATCACAAGTAGGAAAGACGCACTAACAAGATGCTCCGTGATTCAACATATAGCAATGGCAATTTAATAGAAATGGAACCAACAATTTAGTTATATACCATGTAACCAAAGCAAATCCTTCTTTATAATATGCACAGAAGGCAGTGTGTAGCAAGCACACTGATGTCTTAGGGGGGAAGAGAGGGAGAACCTTTGGTTAACACAAAACAAACCTGAATTCACATCATATGCTCAATCATATATCATATCCAGAAGAAAATTAGCCCACGGACAAAACACCCACCCACACACACCATCAACACTAAGAATGACAACAACCAAAAATTGCTACAAAGACATCAAATGAAGATAAAAGACCAACACCACCAGCATGCAAATTTTTATGAATGCCTAGTCTTGAACTTAAGTGAGACAGAATAAAAGTCGTCAACGAGATGAAACAGAAGGGCTACAATTAGGTTTCAGATATCTCGCAAAAAGCATCACCTGCAATAAGGAGAGGTCTCCCCGAACATGATGAACAATCTCTGCAAGTAGACTATAAGCTAAAGGCCTTAGAGTCTCAAAGCATGCCCGCCCAGTTCCAACAAGAACCCTGAAATGGATTATTGAGAAGAAAAATATTTTAATCAAAATGAACATTGCGCCATGCTATGTTACAGCATCAGTCAGAAATAACCCAAACAATATGCAAATTCGAAATTTACTTTCCAGAAAAGAATTATAAGTTCTGTTCACTTGATCAAATTCTTTTGTTTGTCGTTAGCATGCATCAAAAGTTCATCTGAAATTTCCCATCATTTTAAAAATGCCCACCAAAGACGAGAAAAAATTCCCTTATAATAACCATCAAAAAACAATAATCCTCATTAACTACTTGACATGGTATAAAGAATGAAGTGCGTGTTTCTAATTATTTAAAGAACAACACCATTTGCACATAAGTAAAACTAAAAAAGACAGAACCAACAAAACATGGAAAACAGAAACAAATTGCATTACACAAAATAAAATTTACGGCAACAATTTGCCAGCTCTTTCCTAACATCCAAGACTTCCTTGAGCTTAATGGTAAATGAAATTAACTTCTTTACAATTGGATAATTCATTATTCCGACTTGATTATGACTGTTTTAAAATTCAAGTGAATGAATGTCTGAGCAGAGGCAGAGATTCCCAATAAGTTTAACAAAGTATTTCAGTATGCATCATCTATTTGAACCTTATCATCTTCCTTTATAGTTTAGCAACTTAGTTTTTATTTCTCATAAACAATAATGCTTACACCATGAAGAGATTATAGCACTGTTGCTCATTCATTAATACAGCATTTCATGTCATGTCTTAAAAATTTGAGGTTTACCTCTCCTCCAACAGCGTGTCAATCAGCGGAAATAAACCCCTCTTAAAATCTGTCCCCAGAACATGTTTCAATGCTACTAACAGTTCCTGCATCCAACATGCCCAGAACAAAATTTTAACATCGGGGGAGAAAAAGATCCAAGCTAAGAAAACAAATTAAAACACAAGACAACTTTACCTTTCTAATGGATACAGAGTCTGGACACGTAACAAGCAAATTTACAATGCTTTTACATATCCTTTCTTCATGAGGCCTGATATAATCAGCAAAACTCTTCAACAGGTAAGTTAAAAAAGAAACCGTCTGCAATGATGAAGAAAAAAATTAGTACCTGCAGAACATTTAAAAACGAAATAGAAAAAGGAAAAAAACTAAAAAGGAAAAAAACTAAGAGACATGTAATAAACTTCAGGATACAAAAACATGGATATACACATATTTAGTGTTTGTATGAGTGTGCATATAGAAACTTATGCTTGATTGGGTTCTATTCACAATTTGTGCGCAAAAGATGCAATTAAATCTTAGACAGTAGTTCATTATCCAGTGTTTTCAAGATTAAACCTACCTTTCTAGGATGGCATGCCCTATGTGACTACTCAAGAATCAAACAGACACATACATATAGACTTCAGGATACATAAACACGCATATGCATATAATTGGTGTGTGTGTGTGTGTATAGAAACTTCAATTTGATTGGGTTTTATTCATAATTTATGTGCAAAAGATGCAATTAAATCTTAGAGAACATTTGATTATACAATGTTCTCTAAGATGTAGCCTACCTTTCCAGGGTGGCATGCACTATGCGACTACTCAAGAATATGTCTCATCTCTTTATGCACCTATCCACCCTGCTTTTGTGAAGAAAGATAGAATTTTTAGATTATTTTACTTTTTCTTTTTGTATTGTTTTTATTTTTTTGATTGACCAGAATAAAGGCTTTGGGTTTGAATTCAATTGCAGACCTCAATACACTTGGGAGGAAACAAACAGACGTGTTTGAATTTCAAACACATTTTAGGTTTTTCTAAATGCTAGGGGTGAAACTTTTACCCTCCCCTTGGACTCCAACACTAAAGAAAAACTAGATTCATCCCTATGAGAATATGAGGGACCAGAATATGAAGGCTCCATAATTCAAAAGGATATATCTTTGAAATAAAATGTGACACTAAAAATGGAAGATTTACATTTACAATCGCTATGCATGTTAGATTTTTGGAGTTCCAAAGCGCGTTTCTACAAAGCGTAGCTTTAGGTCCATGATCTCAAACTCAAAGCATGCTTAAATAAAAATGGTTTGATTTTGAAGCCAAATGATGACAAAAAGTTTAGAATTTCTTTAAGCAAAATAAACAATTCGTAATCATGTAAACATATTTTCCATAAAGTAGTATATCCAAAGCATAATTAGTCTAGATATTCAACCAGCCTAGCCATACCCTTATAGAAGTATGTAACAAATGACATCATGAATAATAATCACTCACCTTAACCTGTGCACCTTTAAGCTCAATAAAATGATTCTTTAAATAGGGAGGAACCTTTTCTGGACCTGGAACAGATATAGCAGCAACCATTAAAGGCAACAAGTGAGGGATATTGGTTTGTACAAGCCGGCTGTACAACTGGAATAAAAACATGACCACAAGTGGACTCTCTGTTATTATCTTGAATGATCGGGTACTACGATTAAGCTGCCCAGTCCCAATGTACCCAGTACCAGTAATCCCTTGGTCCAAAGAAGAAGAATCCATAGGCTTAACTTCTTCCACACCTGCTGCTCCATTCTCAAAGAAATGACTAACTGTCAATTCGAAGTTTTGGTAAATTTTGCATACAAAGTCTAAGAATGGTTGTACTTCATTCTCTAAAGTAGGCCTAAAATTCCTTAGGAGATCAAAGATAATACGAATACAAATCAAGCCATTCTCTTCGTTGTCAGTGGTTAATACTTGCATCGCAACCTTCAAGAGATCCTGAACAAAGGGGCGAAGAACTTCACTGTGAGGTAGCCGATTGAGGATCTCCACAACAATGTTTCTTAGCTTGTGCTCTGGATTATCCACAAATTGCGGTTTCGTGATTTGCAAGAGGATCACCGAGAATGCCCGGAAGTAGCATTTAAGGAAATTCAAGTACTCAGCCGTGTGTGCAATTTCTAGACTGTCCCTTACCTCCACTGCCATCTGTAACCTAGTTTGAATTGCTGTTTCAAAACCAAAAAGAAGAAAGAGCTAATACAATTATAATATAATTCATAATTACGAAAATTTAGCAGAAAAGACGACCAAGATTGAGTTGAAATATACATACAAGAGAAATCCAGAGTAGAGGTACGATCTAGCTAAAACTTTAATTGGGCCAATAAAACTATAAATTGACTAACGAAACTACAAACAAGCTTTTCAATCTGCTTTTATTAAATTATCACCATGTTTATAAGTGAATGTTTTAGCAAGGTTTCTTGTTCAGTTTAGTTCATTTGGGAAAGAAAAATAGCAAACTACAGACGTTAGCTGCCAATTTTCTTTTATTCCTTTGTCATTGAATTTTCTCAGAAACCAAACAAAGCAATAATATAATAAAAATAAAATAAAGGGGTTGAGAGAGTACGAAGGTCCGGCTCCACGAGATGGCGAGAGTGTTGCTCGAAATTCTGAATAGGACTCATGTTGTCGCAGTCGAGACTTTGAAACTAAAATTCCAGCTGTCCGCTTTCAATAAAATTACTAGCTCCCAATCAATTTCGCAACTTAGGGCTTCATTCACTCACAAATTCTTCTCTGCGATTTCTGCTTCACACTTCAATAACAAGCTTGCTTTGAGTAAACTATATACAAATAATATAAATTGAACTAATGCATGCACCAGTGTTTAAATTAGGGCGGTTTTGGGAAGGTCGATAATGAAATTAGGGTTTAAGAAATGGAATGGGTTTTTAGAGTCCGTCATGGTAAAGGAATGAAACCCACGCTTATTAGCCCAGTTTCCCTCTCTTTCCTTCTCTGAGATTGGTGGTACCAAGCTCACTCGATAAATTGAGATAATAACATCCAAGTTCCTCAGGTTTTATTATTTCGTAAATAAGGATATCGTTTTTCTATTTGTATCAAATTGGTCACTATATTTATCCTATTCCATACTGAAATTACTATATTACTAAGTGGTAATTTACAAACACTTAGTTTTGTGATTGTTAAAGACCTCAAAATTATAAAATATTTGCTGGGTTAGGGATTTATTTGATATAAATAGAAAAACTATTCTTATTTATAAAAATATGATCATTTTATTGGGGTGGAAAAATTAACACGAATATTACATTTAGACCCTTAAAGTTTGTACATTATAAAAAGAATATATAAACTCTGGTTTAACAAGCAGAAACACCCATGCCACCATGACATTACAGAGTCCTATGATGATCTGATACGATCTCCTACCTATGATTTAACAGAAGAGAAAAAGATTAAAGTGATAATTGTACTTATTACATGATCAACATAAAATAAAGTAGAACCAATCCAAAGGGACCCACTCTTGCCCAGAAATCAAACACTAAATTTCTTATCCAATCAAACAGTCAACAGCTCTTCTCATTGGCTAGAAGACTCTGAAAACTTAAAGATAGACAAAAGGTTAGAATTTAGATGACAAAAATTCAATATTATGTGTTACAATATTACCCAAATGCCATAATGTTACTTTGTGTGGGAGTCAATTGTTGTAATTTGAAGATCCCATTCTACAATGTGGGCTACAGTGATCAAATTTTGGATGGTCTAGACGAGCATGTACATCATGTTATGTATATGTTAAATTCTTATGATTAATATGCGAAATTTTGCCCATTTATGTTATAATTGACGTTATATTCAGGATTAGTGGTGACTAT
>JAXCLQ010070886.1:0-13380 GCA_035584115.1 Cedrela odorata
TGGTTGTATTTAAATGAACTTTATAGAATTGAAAAGTTTGAAAATGTACTGATTGTTTAAGTTTTCATAATTTTGTAATACATCGACATATAACACTTATATAATTTACTTATTGAGATGTTTGTCTCGCCTTTTATTGAAAATTTTATTTTTTAGATAATAGCACATAAAAATGACCGAGTACGCAAGCGAGGATGTTACGCGTATTCGTAGTTTTATATTTCATATATGTAATTTGTAGATTAGCTAAGTAATGTGTATAGATTTGTAGGCTAATATGAATATTTTTGGATATGAAATTAATAATCTATTTGTATTACAAGGAGTTGTAATGTATGTATAAAAAAAAATTGTTGATTAGAATTGTTTATGTTTTGTGTAATAAAAAGAATAACATTGTATATAAAGAATGTAAATATGTATTTGCAGTTAATAAGAAATAGATGTGACAAATAAGCTCATCTGTCTGAGGTTGATCATCATTAAGCTTTCCAAACTCTTTCGAAAGCTCAATCTTTCTACTTACACCACCATCCTCAATAAACTGATTCTCAGAGAACTGTGCGTATCTACTAATCAAAACCTTTCAATCAACATAAAAGTAGAAATAATATCCTAAACTATATTTAGGATATCCAATGAATCGACTTTTTTCAGACTTAGCATCCAACTTCCCAGTGCTAACTAATTTAACATAAGCTGGACATCCTCAAGGTTTCATATAATTGAAGCTTGGAAGCTTCCTATTTCAATCTCATACGGTGTCTTAGGAATAGCTTTGGATGGAGTCTTGTTCAAGATGTAAATTGCTGTATTTAGGGCATATCCCCAAAGATATCTAGGTAAGTCTGTGAAGCTCATCATGAATCGTACCATATCTAATAAAGTACGATTCCTCCTTTTAGATACACTATTATGCTATGGTGTATAAGGAGATATAAGCTAAGAAAGTAAACCATTAATCTTAAGATATTTTAGAAATTCAGTACTTAAGTATTCACCTTCACGATCTAATTGTAGAGTCTTAATACTCTTTCCTTTTTGTTTCTCTACTTCAGCTTTGAATTCTTTGAACTTTTCAAAAGATTCAGATTTGTACTTCAATAAGTACACATAACCATGCCGTAAGTAATCATCGGTAAAGTTTATGAAGTAAGAGAAACTACCTCTAGCCATTTCACTAAATGTATCAATTCAAGAACTTTATCAGCTATTTTTCCTTGTCCTACAAATGGCGACTTGGTCATCTTCCCTTGAAGATAGGATTCACAAGTGGGGTAGGATTCACAACCCAATGGACCTATCAATCCATTATTACCTATCTTTATAATCTTTTTGTCTCTAATATTACCTAATCTATGATACCATATAAGTTTTGAATTAAGTTCATTTCTAGATATTTTCTCATTAACTGTATCAATCATGTTTATTTTATTAGTCTCAAGAACATATAAGCCATTTATATTGAAGCTAATGCCAATCAATTTATTTATCAAATAAATCGAACATTTACATCCAGCAAATATAAAAGTGTAACCCTATTTATACATTTGATGGACAGATAAAATGTTTCTATTAGCTGTATCAAAATCCAAAGTTTTGTACAATACAAAAATATGACCTGAAGGTAGAACAATTCTGCACATACCTGAGGAAGTGGCAATAATTATTACTCTGTTTGCCATCTTCAGCGTCATTGCACCCTCCTTCGATAACTTCTTACAATGAAGGTCTTGTAACGACATACATATATGTGAAGTGGCAACTTAATCAATTATCCGGTTATTAGAATATGAACTAATACTTAATTTAGTTTCAAAAACATGACAAGAAAGCGTACATTGCATCTTCTTCTGTCATACGCTCTCTATGTAAAAAGGATAATTCCTCTTCTAATGTCCAAACTTTTTGCAATGATGACACTCATTATTGACTTGGGTATTGGCAACTCGTTTGCCTTTACCCTTCTTTTTCTTATTCTTGGAGACTCCTTTCTTTGGTCCAACCCTAATGGACTTCCTATCTTTCAGTTTAGACGTCTTACCATAAGATAGAGTAGCAAGAACGATCTCCTTCCCTTTAACCTTTGAAACTCTGTTATGAAATAAAACAATATCATTCATAAGTCCAAGAAGAGTTTGTTTCAGTTTGTTCATATAATAGTTGGTAACAAACTTGTCAAAGGTAAATGGGAATGTCAAGTATTTTAAGAAGAGGGTTCAATATTCTTTTACTTGAAAAGAGATTCAACTCTTGAAATATCTGCAGAAAAAGAAAGTACATCAGTATGTATTAATTGTATATTTATATTTCTTACTATTCAGTTTTGGACTTTAAACTAAAAAGTTCTTCCACTACTTTAATTATGTCTCATACTCCCTCGATGAAAAAACTATAACCACATTACAGGTTTTCGTGGGTGATCATATTCTTATCAAACTCATAAGACCTTACCTAACAGTTTTTGGTTAAGCAAGCCTAATAAGTTAAAAACTCATTTCTACTTGTAACTCCTTATAAGACATGATCAATATACTTCTAGGAAAAGACACCTCACCTAACAGTTATTGGTGGCCAAAGACCCACTAATCAAGAAACAGGTCAAATAGACTACAACACCTCGAAAAGGCTCTCACCTAACAATATTGGATTGCCCCATCAAAGATGACTATAAGAGGGAGATTTTCATTTTTTAGGTCTCATTTAATATACATCATCATGCATATTATATGGGTTTATATCATTCCAAATGATATCAATTTCAAATATTAACTCATCACTTATTTAATCATATTAAATATATGAATTAACAATTAATTCATTTATGAGAGAGTTTAATTGATCTATTATCAATTGGTTGATTTATGTTCATCATTTTACTCCCACTAGAATTCTTTTAATTCCAGTTGAATTAAAATCAATTAAATCTCCATTTAATTCAATTTTAATTCAAAGTAATGTTTTTCTATTCGATTGAAACAATTTCAAGCTCGAGAATTTTAATTTCTACAAATCAAATTTTTTGGTAATAGAAAATACACTAATCAAATTAGTGCATATTGAAGTTATGGCTTAAGGAAGATTATGATATTAAGAGATTATACAAGAATGAAGAAAAAATAAAAAAGAAATTTACTCTTTTTTTTCATTTTTAGAAAAACTTAGAACAGATCGATCTACTATTCTCAGTGTATCGATTTGATCTTACGACAAAAATCAAAGTATGTCTCACGCAAACGCATATCAATCCTCTCTGGCCATAGATCGATATATGGCTACCTAGATTTCAAGTATCGATCCATTTCACTAAGGGGATCGATCTAATTGACCCTTGAAAAGTAAGAATCGATCCTTTCTCCAAAGAGATCGATACTTCATGAAATAAAATAGTCCGTAGCTTTCGAGTATCGATCTGTTTCATTGAGGGGGTCGATTATATCAACCCTTTCAACAACAAGTATCGATCATTTCTCTAAAGAGATCGATACTTCTTGAAAAAAAATGCTACAAGATGATACAGAGCCATCTTGTATTGATCTGTTTACTTAAGATATTGACACTTAATGTCTTTTAACTAGTAAGTACTGATCCTTTTCACATAGGGATCAATACTAGCATCACAACATATCAATCCTAGGCCATTTTTAACATTTCATAAGTTTCTAAAACTTGTCTAAAACATCTCTAAAGTTTCCAAAACTTCTTAAAACAACTTCATTCAAGTTTTTAAACAATAACAGCATGCTTTTTCATAAAACATAATCATCCAAATATCTTTATTTGATCAAATCAAATCATAACCATTTCCATGCTCTCAAATATATCAAATATATTCTCATACATGTCAACACAAAATTTAATCACCATTAACATTTCGTATCAACACATACATATGCTTAAAACACAACAAATCAAATTTTCAAGCTTTTAAACATAAAAAGCATTTTATTCAAAATAACATGTTATCAATTTCAAGTTACAATAAATAATCCATACATAGATCTTAAAACATACATACATGCTCATATCATGTATGTGCGCAAAAGGCTCACCCAAGAACCATAGACATGGATGTATGCCTATTTTAAAATTTTAAATGATTTAAACTAAAGATCAACACATACATTATATATGTCGATCTTCCGGAACAATCTACTCATTAGCTTGTTGGGGAGTCACACACATCGGGTTAACTTTGACGGGTTACTAGGATTCATTTATGGAAACTCAAGAATGAGTTTTCTAGATTTAGAAAACTTCTAGTTCTTTGTGGAAAAGAGGGAAGAACGTGAAACACCTTTCACTACTTTCCTCTTCTTCCTATTTCTCTCTCTATTCTCTTCTTTCTCTCTTCTTTTGGTTTGTTCAAAACAAAACCCTCACCCATTCATCAATAGAGTTCTTGGCAAAAAAGGAAGAAGAAGAAGAAGCACAGCCGGTGCTATGTTAGAGACAATTGCTTGGATATAAATCATTGCATCCCAATGCATGTTTTCTACACTTAACACTTGATTGTTTTCCCAGCACAACTGCCTTACACCATCGCCACCTGTCCATTTCATTAAATGAACTAAAGCCATCCACTTATCCACTTACCTCTTCATCTCATCAAATGATAAAAAAAACATTCCATGTGTCAAGGCTTAAGTGGTTGGCTTAAACAAACATCAACCAACTCGATGTATGCTATATATGTATATATATTAATCTAATATTAATATGTATATATAAAGCAAGAGAAAGAGAGAAAGTTTTTATTATTTTATTTATACAATATAAATAAAATATAATGATTATACTTATAATTTTTAAATAAAATCATTACTTATAATGTTTAACATTTAAACATTAAATATAAAGAGACACTTGGCAACATTACATGGTGTCATTTATCAAATAAGGATCCATTTGATCAAATAATAATTATTTAATCAATAAAAAATAAACAATTTATTTATTAATATCCTTATAATAAAATATCTTTTTCTTAGTTTTCAAATGTCCGTAAATCATATTTACATAATCCAAATTATTGCCGAATATTTTCCACGAACACGTGTGCTAGCATGTCTTGGCCAAAAAATTAATTCTTTACAATAAAAAATTTTAAATAGTCATCCAATCAAGTATCATAACAATATCATTAACTAACTTAATGATATTGTATATGGCAATAACCATCATCATCAAGTAACCGATGTAGGTGTGACCGCTTGGTTCCACCATAAGCTAGACATGAGTGGATACAAACCCTTTCGCATTACTTCGGTACAACTCCTTGCGTCCGAAGTTCCCAATAATCATGCGCCACCTCTAGCAAGATACCATGACCCCCAGACACTAATTAATCCATATAGTCGTAAGTACATATAGTAAAGTCCCTCTACTGTAGACTCCCGATTGAGTGCGGGTTATGGAATCGTCAAACCCCAAACTCAATCAGAGGAACAGGGTCTCAAATCATATACGAGAATTGTGTATCCAAAAAAACCTTTTTGGAAATACATACTTTAGCAAGAGATTTCATTTCCCATGTATGACATCTCCGCTTAGGATCTCAAGCTCTAAATATATGAGCTAGCAGATTCTATCTTGGTCATCACCTGTCCTCATACACCAAGAACACATTGCCAGCAAGCTTTTTTAACTAAGCGTGGTGTAATATACATAAGTGAACAATGTGCCTCAATGTAGATGGCGACTGTTATACCTCATGCCAAAAGACTAGTGGTACACTAGTATGGTTGTATGACGTATTATTGACTATGGATAATCACCTATATTATTCATTACATTTAGTAACGCTCAATAACATGTTCTCCAATGCATCACCCATGTTTATACTCTTGAGACATGAAACTTGTTTCCCAACTATTAGTATTCAATACTAATCCTTACTAGCATCAAACATGCTAGTCGTGCAATGTCATAGTCCCATATGACATCATCTCAACCAGGAACTCATTTGGGTGTATTCGAATCAAAACTCTATACTCATATCTACAACTTTTTACAGATAGAGTCATGACATCATAATACATCACAGCATTTCATTCTATATTATTTATTTAATAAAACAGCTTTAAATGCAAAATGATACAAATGTCATTTTATTAATCATAAACAACTATACAATCAATTATAAAAATATTTCTATGAAGGAATGATATCCCTAAACCACAAAACATTATTGGTTTTCTCGCATATCTCTAATAATGAATAGTTACATAACCGTTTAAATTACAAATCTTAAATCAATTTTAAATAAAATATATCCTAAGAAATACATATGTTTAAGAAATTACATATCTAGTGAATTAAAGCACATATGTGAGTCAAGATAAGAAAAACCTACCAAGAGTATCATAAGCTCTTTACTACTACAAAAGCCCAGCGAGCACAAAGTTACTAACTTTAAAGCTGAAATTGTGAGGAGTGAGTATACAACAATACTCAGTAAGTAAATGCATACATGTATGTATATATATATATATAATATATATATATATATATATATACATACTTGCACACGCATTCTAAAATCTTGATAATGGTATTTCATTAATATCATGCTCAAAAATACATATATAGATTTCATTCACAACAAATAATTGTAAATCAGAATTTAGGTCTGCATTTATTTTTCTAACGATTAATCCAGGTTGAACATACGTTCTTGATCACTAACTTGACCGAGGTAACGTCGAAAACCATAAATGAACCTTTTCATGCATAAAACCATATGCAATTTATATTTATAAAATTGAAAACTGTTTATTATTTTTTATAAAATCATTTATTTCTTGCAAAACATGCAATTAGAAAACAATGTCCGTCTTACTGATATTAGCCCTAAGTAGTCACTTAGTGATAGAGTGATTGTCCTCGCCATCTCTGTCAAAGTCATGAGATCCCTATCAAGCAGCCAAGATTTTCCATATGGTCTCTACAACCGCACCTAAGTGCACTGTACATAGTGGGCTTACCATGGCTTAACCTTCTTATACAGCCACACTGTGACTCTATTCACCTATGGGATCTCTCATAGGTCCGTCCATAGGCTACCTCCTTTTATATACAGTCAAATAATGAATCAATATCTGGCCTTACCAGCATCATCACCAATATACATGCATTAAAAACAATTTATTTTCAAAACAGTGGTTTAATCATGTAATTCAAACCTAGTCTCCCCGGCCATAATATTTCCAAACAATGTTCATAAAACATATAATCCAAATTCGGGCCCCTCGGCCATTAATTGCATGTATATCAAATAAAACTTTAACAGCAGACCACAATATATAAACATTACTCAATATCATATAAAACAACAGTAAACATTTTTATTTCATCAATTTAACACACACAAGTGTACATATAAATATCACATGCATTATATTTACATAATTATATATGTATAAATTTACTCACTCTATGGGTAGAGTAACTATTCCCATTAACAATTCTCGTGCCTACTCGATCATTTTCTCGGATTCTTGTAGCCTAATATTACACATGCATAACTCATAAATTCTACTATTCGTGAAATCAACATAATACAAAAAATGTAATATTCATGGATAAAATGACTAAAATTTCTTAGTTTTATATGTATCCTGAGTCCTAAATATCAGTAACCATTTATCCGATTTCCAACAACGAAATCCCATGGCCATATTATTTTATTCACATTTTCATGTCAGACTCCCGATATTCATTGAATATCAAAATCCACATGCAATTTGTTAACAAATCACTTATTTGTCGATCAAATATGTCCAATAAACTTAGAATAATACATAAATAACCTTCACAATATTTAATCTAATACCAATTTAACATTATTAACTTTCCTAAACATAAATCAATGAAATTCCCAAATTCATATTTTTGTCTAAATGGATGTACTCAATCCAAGCAATATTCAATGCATACATAATGTCATATGTTTCCAATTAGCTCAAATCAACACATAAGTACATTTCCTACTTAAAAATTTAAGAAATTCCCGAGTGAACACTAACTTCTAAATTTCAACATTCTCAAAATCGTAAAATCATGACTATAATGGATTAATAGGCTTACCAATATTCTGTAGAAACTCATAAAAACCTCGATCAATCCTTTAAACGCAAAAGCCCTAAATTTCCCTCGAAACCTAAATTTGTTCCTCGTCGTTTCATGTTTTTCTTAGTCCGAAAGTGGTATCAATGCAAAGAGAAAGAGACAAGGAGTTATTTGGTAGCAAAAATTTGACAGAAAATGGAAGAAATGAAGAGAAATGGAGAGAGAGATGATTTTAGTGAGAGAGATGAGAGAATTTTATTTTCAGAGAGAGGGGAAAAAAATGAGAACTATAGAAGCCTTGGGTATATATAAATAAAGGGTGAAAAGACCAAAATACCCTTCAAAGACTTTGAAAATTCAAAAAATACCCAAACTCGTAGCGAACCGATTGACAGAATTTGCTACAGTGCTACCTAAAACGGTCAACCATTTTTTTCATCCGGTTAACTGGTTCCTACATGGCTATTGCCAGTAGACCGTTTTCTCCATCCGATCAACCGATTGCTATAGTAGCTTGCTACATTACCTCTGCTACAGTAATTCAATTTTTACTATTTGAAAATCTTGCGATTTAGTCCCTAAAACATTGAAGTTTAGTCCCTTTTTAGTTTTCAAAAAATACAATTAAGTTCATATTAATTATTTCATTAAACCAACTTAAGTTCTCCTAAACCTCGATAATGTGTCAATTAAACCTTGAATCATGTACATGTGATAATAATATCATTAAATAACCATTTACCCCTATGTTAGAAGAACAGGTTTTCACAATTCTACTCCCTTTAGAAAAAATTTTGTCCTCAAAATTTCACATAACTAATACATTTGTTAAATAAGGTACACATATTGCTAGGGCTCAAATTGCTACACCTCAAGTTATGCCCTCGATGTTTGCATACCACCACACACAGCTTTTACCTTAGAAACAGTCTTACTCCTCAAAAACCAATACTGCTAATCAACTATCCTTATTGGATAAATTTTATAATTTAGATGCTCTCTAAACTTTACTTGAGGTGTCTTTGAAATGTGCTAAGGATTCGACATGTACTTCTTTAACTTCGAATCATGGAACACATTATAATTTATTGCCAAGTCTGATGGCAATTCCAATCAATAGGCTATCGTGCATACACATTCCACTATTCCGTACAGCCCATTTAAACCAAGGATACAACTTTCAATTAACAACAAATGCATATCAAAGCTGCCTTACAACTCTATAATGTATACTTATTTCATATCTTGGCTAACTATTATTTCATATCTATCTTTTATTAATCTGATCTACTAACGTGGTCTCAAAACAATTTAGCCACCAAGGCTCCAAAATTATCATCACTTAAGGCTACAAATAAAGCCTTCACTTCTACTAACAGAGACATGTATGCTGCTCAAACACATGCTAAAGTATCAAAAGATTCATATTCGAAACATTTATCACATTTTTAATATTTCTTAAATGGTTTTCGATAATCAGGTCAAAATTCTTAATTAACTCTAACCATTTCCACTACCTCAAATTTAACTCTATAGTATTTAGCATGTTCCCTCATTATTTTTGGGGTACACCAGAATAGGAACAATTATTTTGGTCTCAAAAGTATCCAAATAAGTGTATAAGACACGATTGATGAAATCCACTACCACTACTGGTGCTTGCATATCAAAAGGAAGAGGTAATGGCTTACCTTCGCCAAATTTTCAAAATTCTTACCTCTCTACTTTAGCTAGAATATGAGGTTTTTTAATATTTCAATAGTAGAAATCTCACTGATTGACTTATATATAACATCCATTCTAAACATATGATGTAACGCCCTAGCCCTCGACCTGGTTACCACCGACCTAAGCCTAGACTACCGAGTTACCATGTTACAGCTTAGTGTCCCTCATGGGCACACTGAGTAAGAATTTGTCCCTCAGCCCTTTAAGGTCTCTTGCCTCAACTACCGATGTATTTGTTCTTTCCCCTAAGGGAAGTTCGTCTCCTTTACAACTTGAACTATTTCATCGCACACCTTATTCTCATTAATCTCAATTTCACCACTTACCTTACTAGGTTGCTTACCACTTATCAAAGTTATAGCCTTGCAATGCTCTCTTTAGATTTGATTTATGTCTTAATAGGTAAAGTACCATATCCAAGAGAATTTATAAAATTGGCCAACGCCTTATTTACATCCCCATATTTCTATTCAAATTTGCAATATGGTCAACCTTTTATTCCAAACTCTAAAATCTCTCTGAGGTTGTATTTACTAACTTCTCAATTGCTATCTCCTAAGGTTGCTTATTTTCTAATTGAGGTAGCCTTGGCTAAAAACCAGGAGGATGGAAAGGTTTAGAATCGCTTAATTGATTACCTTGTTCTTTCCAAGAAAAGTTTTGATGATTTCTCTAGATTGAGTTATATATCTGGGAATATAAATTATTTTGTTGTTACCTATTAAGATTAAAAACAAATTGAGTTTGTTCTACTTGCATACAGCTATAACTCATGTAAGTATCTCCACACCAATCATAACATAAAATAGAAATAAAATTCACTTTATTGAACTTACCAAACATTTCTACCAAAGAATTAACCTTAGCATTCATACTTATGCCACCTACATTATACATACCTGAAATTTTCTTTGGCATACCTCTTTCATTTAACCACTAAAAATTTTTGTAAGTTATTTCTTCTAATAACCTATATGCCTCTTCTATTTGTTTGCCCAATTAAAGCATCTCCTGCAGCTATACTTATTGTAATTCCAACTGAATGGGTTAATCTATTATAGAAAGTCTCCACAAGCAGTCAATCAAGAATACTGTAATGTGGACACTTACTTAAATATTTCCCAAACTTGATACAAAGACTCATTATCAAATTACATCATCATTTTAACTATGAAAATATACATATATATTTTCAACTTAAAAATCCTTATAAATACCTTCAATAATCTCCAACACAAGTACTAATCGTATTGTAATCAATATAAAAGCTCTATATAACTAAAAATGTAGAAATTACATCGATCTCTACAATGAGTCTCTATAATTTTTCTTAAGACAATACTAGTATACCTTTAATATGAATCAAATGCATAATTTATTACCATCTTACCAAGAAAATTTTGGCAAAGTCTCCCCTATTATTTGGATAATACCAGCTTGTAATTTAACATAAAACACTTCAAAAATTTTCCAACATTTTAATATACTCCAAAACTCATATACTTAAAAGCAACCTCATAGATCTCTCTGAATACACATACATATATCAATAAAATTAATTCAAGTTACCATAAATAACTTGAAAAAGAAAATTATCCAATCATTAAGACCATGTCAACTAATATCAATACACTATATAAAACCAATTTATTAGTCTTCAATAAACTTTCATACTATTTCAAGATTGCATCAATAAAAAAATTCAGTAACATCATTTTATAACTCAATTCATGAATTATTATCATGATGTGCATGAGGATGATATCAACAAAATTTCAATTCTTTACTTTTATAATTATCGCATTATATAAGTATATACTAAATCTTACATAGTAAAATCACTCCAAATCATAACATTGAGATTTGAATTTTCCTTATAATTTATATCTTATAAAATATTACTCGAAAAACACATATGTTTCTAAATCTTTCACTAGACAAATACCTTTGGTTAATAAACTTGTCAACTAGAAAAACAAATAATGTCCATATATCGTTCTAATGGTAGTCTTATAACCATTATTCTCCCCAAATACTTAACTAATAATACCTTTATCTCACATTGATCTTAGAAAATACAGTCACTACTTTTGATTGATTAAAGAGATAATCTATACAAGGCATCGAGTACTCATTCCTAATGGTTACCTTGTTCCACTGATGGAAATCAACACACAACCTCAATGTACCGTCTTTGTTATTTGCAAATAAATAAGTGTACCCCAAAATAAAATGTTGGGACTAATGAAACCCTTATAAATAAATTCTTACAACAAAACTATGAGCTCTACTGGTGCGATATAGTATGGAGGCATATAAATTGGGTTATTTTTAGGTATAAAGTCTATACCAAAATTTGAAATCTCATTCCAAAGATATTATAGGCAACTCATCTAGAAATATATCTAGTAACTAATTTGTAATTAGGGTATTCTCTAATTGATTCCCCTAAACTCACATATCCATCAAAACTCGATATTGTGATAACTAATTCATTCCGAGAATGGTATTAAAATTTTGAATCCTAAGCATAATGAGATCTATTTCTAAAGTAGTATCTCACATTATCACCACACACCATCTAACACAGGTTTTCTATGCCATCCCTACTAAAATGGTGTATGTACTTCTAATTTCTTGGTATAGGGAGTTAAATCTCAGTAATCCTAAGTATCGGTCACTGGTATCCGTTCTTTGATGTTTAAATTCAGTTCTGCCTTAATCTAGGAGTAAAAGTTTCCTCATGGGTAACCTGAAAACAAACTCTGTTAGTTCTCCCTGCTAATTCTTATATTCTATCATTATCTCATATCCTCAGCATATGCATTATTATTACCCTTCACTAGTTCTGCAAAGGGTGCAGTCACCCTTCCTTCTAACCCCGCACCCTATGATATTTCATAATTTCTCATTCTACCTCAGAACAATATTATTTCTTAATAAAATAACTATAGAATAAAGATGTAAGCACTTTCAATCTCTTCACACAAACTCGGCCTACCCAAAATTGAAATTAGTTCGATTTTTGTTGAGATTCAAACTTAATTAAATCAACACATCTTCTTCGAATATACATCACGATAGCATTATATATTCATGAGAAAATAAATAAGGTCATATAATATGAACTATTTTAATGAATTGTCGCCAAGAAACCCTATTTCGTATCGGAAACCATCTCTCCTTGGTCTACCCTTTCCTTTTTTGTACACGAAGGAAGTATGTTTAACACTCGAGCTTTCTTTTGTAAAACTCATAGCTATGATTATAAATATACTTGTTAAAATATTAAGTGGTAGAGTTTTAAGAAGTAATATAAAGTAAATCTATAAGAGTAGAATTAAAATTTCATTATTTGAAAGGTTATTTTTGAAATTTTAGTTTATGAATAAATATATACATATGTAATTAAGTGGGCTAGTATTATGTATACATAATTTGGGCTCAATTTAATTAAATTAAGCCCAAGCCCAAGCTTATTTATATATATATACTAAAATAGGCTAAAGCCCAAGCCCAAGTATAAATATATATATATATATAACAAAGTAAAATAAATAAATAAATAAAATATTAGGTTTT
>JAXCLQ010070888.1:0-13376 GCA_035584115.1 Cedrela odorata
ATGATATAGATGCCATTTTATTAATCATAAACTAATTTACAATAATTTACAAAGTTATATATACATAAGAATGATATTCCTAGACCTTATGACACGATTGGTTCTAGGGCATATCTCCAACATTACATATCCAGTAGACTCCAATAACACAAGTGAGTCAAGGGAGGAATAACCTACCAAGTGCGTCGAGTGCACTTTACTACCACTACCAGTCTAACGAAAACTAACGCTTCTTGCCTGAAAGCTAAAATTGTAAAGGGTAAGTATACAACTATACTTAGTGAGTAAATACATACATACCGATATACATACATGCACACGTATTTCTAAATACAAATATTAGGATTAATTTCACAATGTATTGAAAATACATACATACATATGTCCATGTAAATCAATGATCACAAATCATTTCATTAGTTTGCAATAGTTCTAAAACATATTCAATCAGATTGGCCATACGTCCTCGACACGCTACTTTGGTCGAGATAAAATTCATAACTATTAGTGGACATTACATGCATAAATCATATGCAATAAAAATTTATCAAATAAAAAATCACTCTCATGCTTTGTAAAATCATTTATTTTCTTAGAAAGCATATGTTTATAAAATTAAGCCCACCTTACGGATGTTGGCCGCGAGTAGTCGCTTGGTGACATGAGCGACTGTCCTTGTAATCCGTCAAATCCATGAGATCTCTATTAAGCCGTCAGGACTTTTTATAGGGTCCCTTAACCGTACCTAAGTGCACCCCACACAGTGGGCTTACCATGGATTAACCTCCCTTATTTAGCTCCACTACGACACCAGTAACCTCTGCGACCTCTCATAGGTCCGTCAATTGGTTACAACCCTATATATATAATAAAAATTTTGGCCTATTAGCCATACAATAGTATCTAGCCTTAACCGCCTCACATCACCGTTATACATGTATTTACAAATCATTTTAAAAGCAATGATTATACATTATATAAAACAAATCCTGGCCTCCCCGGCCCTTTCATTTATACAAATCATTTTCAACAATGATTTAAACCATTTAAATAATTCAGGCCTTCCCGCCCATCTTAGCATGTATACATTTTAAATTATTTATAACAGCAGACCAAATAATCAAAATATCCCAATATCAAATAAAACACATTGAACACATTTCATTTCAATCATAAAATAGCATTTCACACACAGGCATACATATAAGTATCACATGCATTTTATTTACATAAGATGTATGTATAAATTTACTCACAACAAAGAGGAGGGTAACCACTCATACTATTGATCGTCGCACTCAAACGGTACTTCTCTCGGATTCTTGGAACCTAACACCACATATGCATATATAATGAATTCCACGATTTCAAATAACATAACGTATATGCATTAAATATACTACTCGTGGAAAACATAACTTAATTCTCTTAGTTGACACAACACATTTCTCGAGGCTAATCTATAGGTGCCATTTATCTGATTTCCATCAATGAAATCCCATGGCAGTAAGTTTTCCTAACTCACATTTCCATCAAAAATGAATTTTCTCATTTCAAATCAATATTCAGCATGTATATCTTTATCATATACTTCTAATCATACCATATTATTACACATATCCAGATTTCCTATGAAATTAAAAGTAAATCTTTCAGGTAAATAGTAACTTTAGGTTTTGACATGTTCAAAATTGTACAAATTATACTTGAAATTGGTTAATGGACTTACTTGGTATACGTAGAAGTCCTTAGAACGTCGAATCTCTGTTCAATCGACACAAACCCCAATTTGTATGTGAAACCCTAATTTTCTTCTTACTAAATTCTGCGTGTTCTAGCCCACATATGGTATCACATTGTAAAAGAGAAGATGAAGAATCATATGGGCTCTAGATTTAACGGAAAACTTAAGAGTTTGGTTCGGATTTGCAAGGAAATTTGAGAGTAAGAGAGAGGAGAAAAATACGTAAATGAAGGAATGCTGGGTTGGTTTCCCTTTTTGGTATTTATAAAAATGGACAAAGTATCGATACTTTTAACCCAGGTATCGATCTGTTTCGTAAAAGTATCGATACTTCGATTTAAGATCCCCAATGTATCAATCCATTTTCTTTAATGTATCGATACCTTTAAGAAAGGTGCTGATCTGGTTCACCTCGTAATCATTTTCCAACTCTTTATTTTTTCATGTATCGATACTTCTCTTCCTTACCACGGATCGATACCCTTGAAGAAGGTATCGATTTGTTCGATGTGAAATTTCTGTCTAAGTTACTGACTTGCAAGGTATCGATACTTGTATTCGTAAGTATCGATCCATTCCATGGGTGTTGATCTGCATTCTTCATGTATCACTACCCTTGACCTCAGAGATCGCCGATTGCGTTAGCGTAGGGCAACATACCGATATTCAACTTATGCAAAATTCCAAATCACAACATCAAATTCATTTCATTCATATCATTTATCTCAATTTAAATTCATCTAAGCCTTGATACTGTGTTAACTAAACATTACCATGCATATGTGAACTTGAATGTCATTAATTGAGCATGTTATACTTATGTTTGGAAAACAAGGTTTAACATTACATGGTATTCATCTTCACACATGCATTATTAGAGATTAGTTGACTCATTATCGAGGTTTAGGTGAATTTAAATTTTAGTTTAATAACGAGAATATAATGAAATTGAAAATAGGATTAGAATTTCGTATAAGAAGGATTTCAAAATAAAGCCCTACGTTGACGTTAGAGAATCAAAAGAAAAAGGTCAAAAATCTATAATAAGTATGAAGAGATCGATACCTGGAATTGAAGTATTGATACATTGTTCAAATGTATCGATACACTAAGGATGCAAGTTGATACTCATTGAATGGATCGATACCTACGAAGAAAGGTATAGACACTTTTCAAGTCAAAAACTTGGGAAGAAATTACAAGTTGGCTATATCGATACTTATAGGGAAAGTATACATACTTTTCAAAATAAAGAGTTCGAAAATAATTACAAGATGGATCAGATTGATACCTTCATCAAAGGTATTGATCCGTGGCAAGTCAGAGAATTCGAAATTAATTACATATTGAACCAGATCGATACTTTTAACAAAGGTATTGATACATTAAAAAGAGAAGAATCGATACATAAAGGCAAATATATTGATACTCGAGGTCAATGAAATTTCCAAAATCGAATTCTTAAGGAACGGATTGATACCTAGTCCAAAGGTATCAATACCTAGCCCAAAACTATCAATACCTAGCCCAAAAGTATCAATACCTAGTTCAAAGGTATTGATACATGACGCAAATCAGGGTAAAATTCGATGGGCAATTTGGTCTTTTGACCCACTATTATAAATACCCATAGAAGGATTAACTCCCAAGTGTCTTCTTTATTCGTCCATTTTCCTCTTTCTAAAAACATCTCTCTTATTATCTCTCTTAGTTTTTACCAAATTTCTTCAAATCTTCTACGTTTTCTTGCAAATGTATGTTGCTAAGTGATAACCCATCTTCTCCTCGTCAATTTAATACCATTTTGGACTGAAACCAATAAAAGGAAGCAAGAAAGAAAAATTAAGGTTTTGAATAAATTGTGGGTTTTCCATTCAAATGACGATTTAAGGCATCTAAGGACTTCTACAGGTTCCAGGTAGGTTTATTAACCCATTACAAACTTGATTTTAAGATTTAGAACAAATTAAAATGTTAGGGTTACTGTTCACGTAGGAAATGGAGATTTGTGTTGATTTAGGGTTAATTGAAAACATATGATGATTATATACATGCTAGATATTGTTTTGGAATGAGTAAATCGTTTTAGATGGAAATAAGAAATAAAATAATTACGGCCATGAGATTCCGTTGTTGGGAATCGGTTAAATGACCCTTGTTAGAAAGCCTCGTAAAGTTATATGTACTAGACTAAGGAATTTTAAACATAAAAATCACAAACATTACATTTAATGCATAAATATTAATTATTTAGAATCTCGGTATTCATGATGTTATATATGTGTGATATTAAACGCCGAACACCCGAGAGAGGAACATACTAAGCGTGAGGATTAGTGTGCGATTGAACACCCTCATTTTTCAGTGAGTGAATTTTACATGTTTTCAAATATTTAAAACTATTTAATGAAATTTATTGTCTTATGAATTAAGAAATAGTTTTATTGTTGTTGTTTTATAATAAATGAGAATGGCCTATAGATCTATTAAATATATGTATGGCCAGGAGGCCAAGTTTAATTAAAAATGCATGCTTTATAATGATGTTGATAATGAAATATTTATAAATAATTTTGATTGTGGATTGTATTGGTGATATGGTTGGGAAGGCCAAGTTTATATGTGATTGTAGTTACAGAGTAGTAGCCTAGGGACGGATCTATAAGAGGGCGCCTAGGTGAGTGTGTCGCAAGTGGGGCAGTTGTATAGGTGGATGATGATATAGAGTTGCTCATCTGCGAGATTGTCGAGGATAGTCATGAACGTCACCACATGACTACTCGAGGCCAATGTTAGTGCTGGGCTAGTTTAAAAAGTTGCATGCATTCTTTATATGAAAACAATTGATTTTTATTTAATGAGTATTGTTTTCTATGCATAAAACCCACTGACGGTCTCGAGGTTACCACAGCTAGGATAATCACCGGGAAAGGGAGTCAGCCCATTGATTTTGAATAATAGGCTATAGTTTTGTTAAATTAAAGTGTTTTAAAAGTATATATGAATGTTTTCATAAATATATATATATATATATATATATTTTTATCTACTCACGAAGTATATCCCCATATACTTACCCCCCTTCACCTTCCAGTTTCAGGAGATCGAGACTAGGAAAGTGCATTATACAAGTGGTGGTGATCAGTTAAGAGCGTACGCCATCAGGTACCGTTGTTATTCTCGACTCACAGACCTGTATGGATTAGTTCACTAGATATCTTTTGATAAATTATTTCGAGTATGTAATTATGAATACAAAATGATGTAATTTGATGAGTATTTTAAATTAAGTATATTTTCAATTATAGAATGATTTGGAAACTGTGTTAGAGAAGATATTTATATAGATGTGTTTTATGAACTATTTTGCAATATTTCTAAGATATATGTGAGTAAATAAATAAGGGACAAATACCCAAGCAGCCTTACAGGCCTGAAGGACATGTTTAGGAATTAAGAATGTGTCTCAAGAGTTAGTAGCAGTTGTCACGTGTGGACCCTACACAGACGGGGGCGTGACAATGTGTGTTATACATATATATATTGCTTATGTGTTAAAAAAGTGATTTTTATTGTTAAAGTAAAATTTTGAATGAAATATTTGTATATGTTTGACATGATATTATGATAGATGTTTAATTTAGTCTGTTGTTGAAATATATTTAATACACCTGCTGAATGGCTGGGGAGGTTGGATTTGATTTATATGTTTCATGATCATTATTTGAAAATGATTTTATTATGCATGTATATTGGTGATGTAGCCAATGGGCTGGAAATTGTTATATGGCCAGTAGGCCTATTTATTGATTGTAGCTACAAGGAGGTAGCCTATGGACGAACCTATAAGAGGCTGTATAGGTGAGTGGAGCTGCAGTAGGACAGTTATAAAGAAAAAAGGCCACGGCAAGCCTACTGTATGTCGAACGCAAGTATGTGCGGTTATAGATACCTTATGGAAAGTCCTAGCGGCTTGATAAGGTTATCTTAATTTTGATGGATTACGAGGACAGTCACTCGTATCACTAAGTGATTACTTGGTGTTAACATCAATTTGAGGTGGACTTGTGTTTTGAAATATGCCTATTTTTACAATAAATAAATGATTTCGTAAAATATGAAGAAACGATTTTATATTTGATAAAAACTCTATTGCATATGGCTTATGTATAAAATACTCACTGATGATTACGGTTTAATTCTTGACCGAGGTAACGTTGAGATCCATCAGTGAGCATGTTATGCATAAAACCATATGCAATGCATTTTTATAAAGCAAAATATATTTCCCATGCATTGTGAAATCATTTATAAAACACGCCTTTACAATTTAACCATCCGTCTCACTGATGTTGGCCCCGAATAGTCATTTGATGATAAAGTGACTGTCCTCGTCCTATCTGTCAATTCCAAGAGATCCCTATCAAGTTGCCAGGACTTTCCGTAGGGTCTTTAAAATCTCACCTAAGTGCATGGTACACAATGGGTTTACCATGGCTTATCCCCCTTATACAGCCCTACTGCGACTCTATTCACCTATGTAGCCTCACATAGGTCCGTTCATAGGCTACCTCTCTGTATATACAGTAACAAATAGATAGGCCCAAAGACCATATCACAATATCTGACCTTAATGGCCTCATCACTAAAATATACATGCATTTAAACATTTCATTTTCAAATCAAAAGCGTAACCATGTAAATTAAAACCCGGCCTCCCCGGCTAGTACATTTTCAAACAATGTTGATAACATATATTCCAAATTCGGCCTTCTCGACCATTACATGCATGTATATCAAATAAAACTGGTACAACAGACCCCAATACAAAACCATTCCAATATCAATATAAAACAACAGTAAACATTTCATTTTCAATAATTTAGCACACATGCGTACATAAAAATATCATATGCATTTTATTTACAAAATTATGTATGTATAAATCTACTTAGAACTTAAGGGAGGGTAACTACTCTCACTGCGTGTTCTCACGCTCAGTCAGTCTTTCTCGCAGGTTTTCTGAACCTAAGATCACCATACATACTTCAAATAAATTCCACATCTCCGAATGTTTATACTTTAATGCATTTAAATGAAATGTGCATGAAAAATTTGGCTAAATGTTCTTAGTAGACACACGACGCTTCACAAAGTTAATCTAACGGGCCATTTATCCGATTTCCAACAATTGAAATCCCATGGCCATTATCATTTTCAATTTTGCATTACCAAACCTATTTTCTAACATTTTCTCAAACACTAAAATCAAATACTAGTCAATAACCAACGCATATATATATATATATCTAGTAACATACCCCTACAATCTCAATTATCACCATACAACACAATTCCATACAAACCTATATTTTCGACAAATATAAACACAATTATTTCAATGATAAATCAATGTGTATTCAATGTCATATACTTCTAATTATTACTATAAAGCACAAATCTACGTTTCCTATACAAAATCAAATATAAATTTTGGATGAACAGTAATCTTCACATTTCAATATACTTGAAACCTTAAAATCATGCTTATAATAAGTTATTAGGCTTACCAGTTACTTATTCAAGTTCTTAGGAACCTCAATTTGTATTTGAAACATAAAAGTCTCAATTTGTCTTCGAAACCTAAATTTTGTTAAGCTTCAATCTCACACTTTTTAGCCCAAATTGAGTTCAAAATCGTAGAGAAGGCTATAAGGATTTATTTGAAGGTGGAAATTTTGAAAAAAACATAAGAATTAAAGAGAAATTGAGAGGAAAGGGAGTGAGGGTTTTAGAGAAAAGGAGGAGAGAATTTTGGGTATTTTTATATAGAAAGAGAAGTGTTAAAACAAGTGAGGGGCATGGGTATATATAGAAAGAAGGTGAAAAGACCAAAATACCCTTAAAATCTTTGAAAAATTCAAAAAAAATCAATTTTTGCAGCAAACTAGTTGATCGGATTGGGAAACTAGTCAACCATTTTTCCTTTTCCCTCTGACATAGCTTTTGCCAGTTGACTAGATGGGGAAACTAGTTGACTGTTTTCCCTCTCTTTACAAAACAGTTTTTACAGGTTGATCGGTTTCCCAATCCAGTCGATCATTTTCCCTTTTTTTTAAAAAAAAATCTTTAATCTTTTCGAGAAACTCAAAATCTTAAGCCTTAATTTGTTAGTGAGATCGCCAATTGTTTCAACACAGGGTATTATTCTGAAATCAAATATACACTAAATCTAATTTACTTGATTCATTTAATCCTCATACCATAAGTTAATTTAAGTCATCTAAGCCTCGATTATGTATCAACTAACCATACATATGCATGTGCAACATGAATGTCATAAATTAACTATTTTACCCTTTTGTTCAGAGAACTGAGTTTAACACATGAAGTATGAATAATATTAAAATTAGTTAACTTTTATTCATCTTGTTATAATAATAATTTTTAAATTTAGTATCATCTTATTATAATTATAACAATAATGTTGATAAAGTTTTTAACTAATATTATTATTATTATTTGTTTTGGTAAATATTTGGTTATATTAAAAGAAAAATCAAGCAAATGGTGAAGAGAACGCCTTAGAATGGTAGCATTTTAGTGATTGTCACTAATTTTGCCATGTTTATTACTGTTATAGCACCAGCTTAGCAGTTGACATTCAAAATTGGAACAAATCAATATTTGACATTGCTTTTGGTATATATATATATATATAAATATTATAAATAAAATATATAACTTATTTTTAATAAGTTCATGTTATATCAATTATTTTTAATAATTTTAAATAACAAGTTAGAGTATAATTATTAAAAAAATAATTATTTTTAATATTTATAATTATTTAATAAATAAGTGAAATTTTATTCAAAATAAAAAAAAAAGAAATAATTAAAAATTTTAAGTTGGTAATAAATATCAAAAAGTTTAAAAGTAAAAGATACTTTTGTTCAAATAAAAAATAATAATTTTTTGACATTTTCATGCTGCAACGAAATATTTAAAAACTCATTCCATTTTATTTCTCGTTCCTTTTCTTATTCTTTTTTCTATTTTTATTGTAATTTTTAAACCAAATATCATTTAAAGGTATTTATCAAATTAAAATATGTTTGTATAAGGCTTTGTTTGCTATTAAGATACTGTAATTTTGAAGTTACACTTGCTCTGTAATAGAAATAGTATATGTTAAATATTAATAAAAAAAATTTGTAGATTCAATATTTTCTTAGTTTTATTTTTAAAATATAATAGAAACATCAACAATTCAAACAAAGCCTAAATCTATAAGCAAATGGGTTTGATGATCGCCAATTACACTCTAAATATAAACTTTTTATTATAAGGTTTATATTAATCCAAGTCAAATCAAGCAATTGGGGTTTGGTTGAGCTTAAAACAACAATGAGAGGGATTATAAATACACCTAAGAGTGTATATAGTAATTACATGAAATACAGAGGCGGGCAAAATGAGCCCAAGCCAATGATAATAGGAATAGATTAAAAGATTAAGTGATACTTAGGCCTGTCAAGCTCTATTTGAACTTTTGGCATGTGTTCACTAACAATGGCTTTATGGGCCAAACTCAGTTTATGTCACGCCCTTGTCCGTGGGGTCCACACTTGATAACTGCAACAGACCTTCGAGACACATTCTTAACCCCTGAATATATCCTTCAAGCCTGTAAGGCTGCTTGGGTACCTATCTCCATGTGTGATTACATGCATCTCAAAGCAATTTCCAAAACGGTTCATAAACACATTCACATAAACAAGTCTCTCTTAGACGGTTTTCAAATCATTCCATAATGAAGATATATTTAATTTTAAGATAAATGTAAAATATTTATCAAATTACATAATTTCTGTTCATAATTACAAATATAAACAGTTTTATAAAAAATACCCAATGAACTAATCTGTCAAAGTCTGTGAGTCGAGAATATTAACTGTACCTGAGGGCGTTACACTCTTTACTGATCACCACCACCTGCACAATGTACTTCTTAATCTCGATCTCCTGAAAACTAGGAGGTGAGAGGGGTGAGTATATGGGGATATACTCCGTGAGTGGATAAAAATATAGTTTAATAAAACATTTATTAATGCACATAAAATAATTCTATATTGATAAAACATTACCTGTTATACAAAATAACTAGGCTGGTTCCTCTTCCTGGTAGTTACCTTGGCCGTGGTAAACCTGAGATCGTCAGTGGGCTTTATGCACAGAAAACAATGCTCATTTATTAAAACAGTTCTTTAAGTATAAAAATATTTGTTCAATTTTTAAAACTAGTCCACTACTGACGTTGGCCTCGAATAGTCATGTGGTGATACTCATGACTGTCCTTGTCAATCCCACAGGTGGGCAACTCTATAACATCCACCCATATGCCTGCCCCACCTGTGGTACACTCACCTAGCTGACCTCTCATAGGTCCGTCCCTGGGCTACTTCCTTGTAGCTATAGTCATATATACAATCTAGGCCCTCCCGGCCATATCACCAGTACAAAGTCACAACCAAATTCATTTACATAAACATTTATAATAATTTCATTTTCAATAACATTGCAAGCCATGCATTTTCAATATCAATCTTGGCCTCCTGGCCAATCACACATTCATTTAAACCACAGGCCATTCATTTTTCAAATCAATAAAAAGGTCATTCATGTGTATTTCAAATCAACAATAATAAATCTATTTCTTATTTCTTAAAACAATAAGTTTCATAAAGTATTTAAAAAAAAATAGAAAAATGAGTAAAATAGTTCCATTCCTAGTAGAAAAGAAGGTAACCACTCCTAATACTACTCATCGCGTCTAGTATGTCTCTCTTCCCGGTACTCAGCGCCTATATTACATAGATAACATTATAAACTTTGATATTGTAATCGATTAACATTTTTGTCTTATATGCAATGTTCATAATCATTTTATCTCAATTTCTTTAGTTTGACACATGTAACTTTACGAGACTTTCTAATGAGGACCATTTAGTCGATTCCCAACAATAGAATCTCATGGCCGTAGTTTTCTAAATTTTTGTATTCCTATTTAACATAGTTATACACATTTTAATGTTATTTTACCGCTCATTTAATATTTTATACTTCCTAGGATCGCCAATTAACTCATAACCATATTTTTTTATGTGTAATTAAATGAAAAGTCTCGGTGAACAGTGATCCCTAGAATTCAAACATACTCAAATCTATCAAACTGGTCTTAGAATGAGTTTATAGGCTTACCTCTAGCCTATAGATGTTCTTAGAAACCTTGCATTGTCGCGTAAATGGAAAACTCCCAAATTCCTTTAAAACTCTAGTTTCTCTTTCTTGCTTCCTTTTACTGATTTCAGACCAAAATGGCATCAAATTGACAAAGAAATGATAGGTTACTCACTTGACAACATATATTGCAAGGATAAGGCAAGTGTTTGGAAAGATTTGGTTAAATCCATATAAGAGAATGAGAGAAAGAGAGAAGTATTTTTAAAGTGGGAGTGGGAGAAAACGAGTGAAGAATATACTGGGTGAATCCCCATCCGTTGGGTATTTATAAACATGTGTGAAAAGTTTTATATGATTTAAACATAATGCTTTTACTTGTTTGACTAGAGTGAATGGTCTAAATTTTTGTTGTGAAATGTTATATTTTTTAAAGCGATGTTCTTACGTCTCTTTTATTGTTTTCAAATTACAATTGTTCATCTATTCACTAAATTTTGATTTACGTTTTATTTTTAAAAATATTTTCAAATTAGGCTAATTGTGAAAAGGTCGCCAATCTACTCCTCAGGCTTAGATTTTTGAGATTTGCTGTGTGTTGGAGACTCTGTTAAGTATCAAGTGATCTCTATTGATATGTGTGTATGTATATATATATATATATATTAGAAGGGATCCATAAGCTTTGTATAATTATTGGGTTGTCAAAAATGTTACATTTATAAATATTGTGTATATATATATATATATAATATTATGAAAATTTATTTATATGGATGTGGTACTCGAAATGTAGAAGCCTTACTATTAGAAGGTTGCCAGTCTACATCTCGAACCTAGGGTCCACCCATGACAATTATCACAGACCCTCATGATACACCTTATACACCTATAATATATCAAGAGAGCATGTAAGGCTTTCCTATCCATTTCCAAAACCTAAAAAAAGTTTATAGAAGCATTCTCTAACAACGGTTAAGTCTTGTAAATTAAGCAAAGTACCAAGTACGAAGAATGAAATGGAAGTAAAGCAACAAAAAGATCCTCACAAATACAAAATTTATAAATTTATAAATCTTCGAAGTTCATTACACTTCTTCTTGTAAAAAAAAAATTAAAAACTAAGAAGCGTTAGTTGGCTCAGCAGGAGGAGCATCAGTTGGTTCAGCAAGTGGGGCATCAGGTGACTCAACAAGAGCAACTTCCTCTGGATTAGCAGGAGAAACAGAAGAAACCTTGAGATTAGGATGAGCGACCCTTTCATGAAGGATGTTAGCCGAAAAGTCATTATCCGAAGAGTCATCATTAGAGGGTAGAGGTGCACGTCCTAGAGCTTTATATAACCAGGTAAAATCTAAATCTAGATATCAACCCTGAAACGTCTCATAGGTCAGGTCAATTTCTTCATTAACCTGCTTATGAACAGTGGTCTCAACCACCCCCTCGGCCTCTTCAAGTTTAGTGGTCAAGAATACGGATCTCTTTTTTTAGCTTCCAAGCATTGTTCCAACTTCTAACACTTCTCCTTAGATTCTCAACAAAGCCTCTGACACTCCTCCTTAGACTTATTCAGGTCATACTTAAGAGTATTTATTCTCCTGCTGGATTCTGCTTGGGAAGATTCAATAGTGGCTGGTTTGATATAGAGCTCTTTTATCTCCTGAGCCCACTTTCCCTTTTCAGACTAAAACTTGGTTCTCTCTAAAGCCAAGTCATTCTCCGCCTCCTCAGCCTTAAAGGCTAAATAATTAAACTTCAACGACTCCGAGGAAGCAGCCTTGATCGAGTCTCAGTGCACTATAGTCGCAAATTAGATCTAAATCAATCAATACAAAAATGATCAAACATTAGAAGAAATAAAATGAGTATTTTCTCTTCCAAACACAAAACGAAGATCAACTCACCAGGCTCAGCCACTTTATCAAATAGTCTACAAGTCCCATAGAAGATGCACTAACTCCCGTGCCTCTGAGTACTTAGGACAAATCTCCAGAATTTGTTGATTGATGTAGGGAAGAAAATGGGCAAAAAACTTCCTTTTATCTTCGGGAAGATTCTTTGGGATAAGTTGAGGCTTAACAATGGTACCCTCAACTCTCCGAGGAGACAACCCCTTTTTTTGCCTTAGCTCATCATCCTTTGCCACTCCAACAACCTTCCTCTTGCGTTTCCCCTTATCCATCTTGGGGGCAACAGGAGGTGGCAGTTACCTTAGGTCACAATTCCTCTATTAGGAGTTGAAACTTTGCTAAAACCATAAGGTCTAACAACATTTAAGAGAGTAGATGTAACATCTGTAATTTACGTTCAATACTGTATAAGCCTAGTTTTGTAAGTTTGAAAAATGTAGTAGATTTAAAATGGGAATTTTATGGTTAACAAGGCTATT
>JAXCLQ010070889.1:0-13375 GCA_035584115.1 Cedrela odorata
TGCATGCACATATCGATCGTTCAGGAGTCTATTCCGCAGATTAGAAATGTTTATCTAGGCTCCCCAGCAGCGGTTGTACGCTCGAAACTCCATTTCGTGCGTCGCACTTCCACTGCAGTAAAAACAGAGCATGTTTCATTTTCTGTTCTGTTCACTGAGAGCACACCAAAAGTCCAAATATATTTAGCGTAAGTATCACATTTTGCGAGAGTTCGTTGGAGTGGGAGAAATAATAATTCAGAAGATCCCTTCAGCAGATAACGTGGCTGACCCACTAACTAAAACAATGACTTAAAAACAGCTGAACTACCATCTTGAAAAGATGGGTATGAGATACAACAATGATTAACTTTAGTGCAAGTGGGAGTTTGTTAGTGTACATGCCCTAGAAACAAATCGTGTTGCAGGTTTCTCTGTAATTAATTTGTAATCAGATATTTATTATTTTTAATAAATAAAAGAATTGTTCTTGATATACACTTGTATGTTGTTTCAACTATTTATATATACTGTAAATAATTTATGAATGTGATAAGTCCAGATAAGACATTTAAAGTAAATGTTCTTATCAAAATCGTTTCCTATAGAAACAATATTATTTAGACAATAATATTTTATAGTAGGCATATTGAATGCTTCCGAAAGATATCAAAAAGTTGATATAAGTTCAGACGACGATTATAGTCATGTCACTAGGGCATTATTGTAGATTCACGGTTAAAGAACCGTTTATCGAACATGACCAAAATAAACAAAAAATCACATGGAATAGAATGATGTCAGTGATTAATCGTTTGGTTATATTAGTGTATGATGTAATCCTTCGACTTCGGATATCGTGGTCGAATCTGGTATGGATGCGTATGGTTAATATGGTGTATACATACGAGGCTAGTCATGTCACGTACAATAAGTCAGTTTGGTCATGCTTTGTTTGTATGTGAAAACAAACAATGGTCAAGATGGGATCCGTTGACTCTGGATTTTCGTATTAGAGTTTTCACTAACTCAATCTGTATCCGAGTTCCTAAGGTGAGCGTCTATAAATGTCAGAAAAATAAATCTCTGGCTAGATGGATTATTAGTCATGCGAAGAGTTCGTGATGACAAGTTCTGGACATAACGATCGACGGTTCAGAGAGAAATAGAGTTTAAGATTTTGACATCCGTGAATCTATACTCGGTAAAGATACAAACGATGGAAGAATATTATCTACATGGCAAATATGACAGTTTATATTAAAATGAGATTTGATAAAGTTATTAAACTCGTCGCATTTTAGGGGCTATGGCATGTTGTTAGATGTCAACCATAGTCAGTGTTTTAAGAATTAATTTTGGATGAGATCTAAAATTAAGACACGGCTAATTCACGGGGGTCCCATAAGGTCACATCAATACTTGATGTGAGAGAGTATAAATTATTTTAAAAGAGGTTAGCACTATCCTAAAATAATAAGCGTTTTTATTATTTTATGTAAGTGTTACATAAAATTAAATAAAGTATTTTAAGAGTTAAAATAGTTTTCCAATAATTAATTAGATTAATTATATTTAATTGAGAGGATACTTAATAATATTTATTAAGGACTAAATATTAATCCTTTAAAAGATAAAGGACTTATAATAAATACCTAAGGGTTAAAAATGCAAACTAGTGTAGTTTGCATGTCTTTATAACAACAAGTGATTGTCTAAGGATTAAGCTGCAAAGCATGGGGTAATTTTTACTAAAATTAGATTTTACAAGGACTCCCATGCAAATAAAATATTTACAAATCAGCCCTAACTATAAAAACCAAAGTCTTTCACATTTTTCATTAAGTGAAAAAACTTCGAAAAATTAAAAGAAAAACTCTCTCATTTTTTCTCTCAAAACCCCTCCCTTTCATTGTGCATCAAAGGTGAAAATTTATGGAGGACTTGTGTTGTTCAATACTACTCCTTTATCTTCATCAAGCATCCATTGAAGTAAGGTAAACACTTCAAATCCTTCTTACAAATTGAGTTTTTTTTTTATTTTAAAAGATTACCATGGAAAACTTACAAGCTATGAAATGTTTTTAGCTTGCATGTCTAATTTATCATCCTATTCATGAATTCTTGTTATTCATCATGTAAATCCTATATAACTGAGTTAGGCTCTGATAACACTTGTTGTCCTAATTGGGAAAACCCAAAAGAGGTTGTGAATTGGGTTATTTTAAAATTTAAAGCTTAAAATGTAAGTGATTAATAATATATTGCAATAAACAAAAGCATAGAGAGAGAATGCAAACACTGAATTTATAGTGGTTCGAAAAGCTAGGATTACATCCACTCTCTCGATTTTAGCTCACCAATAAGGTTCGACTATCTACTTATTTCTACAGGTTAAATAAAACCCAATACAACTTCTTTTGAAGTGAAGGGCAACCGTACACTTTCTTTTTACTAGGTGAAAAGAAACCCACTACAATCTCCATTTGATTTTGGTAAAGATGAATCCAATGCAATATAATAATGTATTTTTATATTTGAGGCTTCAAACTAAAGCTAATATATCAATATGATTATACAAGTATTTTTCTCTTACTAAAAATGAATAACAAACAATTACACTAGAGAGAGAATATGTTTACGTTAAGAATGTTTGATGAATAATCAATAATTTGCAAAGTATGTTCTATACTTCTCTTTGTCTTCAAGTCTTCTATTTATACTTATTCTATTTATGAAAAAGCTTATGTCCAACGGTTTGATTAGGTCCATTTAATGTTCGCCATAAATTGTAATGGCCCAAAATTTTTTTATGATAATTATTATAAGATATCGGTGACTAGAATGAAAAGGTTTTAAAGTTTAAGGGGTCAATGTACAAATTCATGATTAGTAGGAAAAATAAGTAAATTTTCGTCTTAAGAAAAAGAATTAAATAAAAAGATATTTTGTAGTTATGTAAATGACATAAATTTAACTAATAGAAAAGAAAAGAAAATGAAAAAGGGCCAAATAGTAAGTTTAGTAAATAGCTTTGGGGCCATTTTATAAAATAATTTGTGTTTTAATGAAACTAACCAAAGAAATTAATTTCTTTATTAGATAAACATGGCCAGCTATTCTAGAGGAATCTATGCTATTCTTGTTAGTTTTAGAATAATAAGAAGACAGAAAGGAAAATTCAAGAAAGAGGGGTCTTGGCCTAATGGTGGAAGGGGAAAGAAAGAAAAAGTGTCGAAAGAAGATGAAGGAAGATTGGAAAATGAATCAATAATCAAAAGGAAATTCTAGAGAAAGAAAAGAAGTTGAAAATAAAGAACGTGAAGAACAAAGGAACTTAATGTAAGAAGAAGAATAAGTTTCAAAGATCATAGCCATTAAAATTCTTCTTGCACTTTCTTGAGCTCCAAACAAGTTAGAACATCGATTCTCTCTCTAAAATCTCTGTTTTATCAAAATTTCACCTCTAATGTGATAGCCCATGAACTAGTTAATTTATGAGCTTTGGTGATCTACGTGAATTGTTATGTTTTTACTTCTAATTCGAATAAGAATAGAGGTTTGGCTGGTCTAGAGTTGCATTAAGATTTATTTATTAAGGTAGGTTGGTGCAAATTGTAATTTTAGGTTGTAAATCTTGTAGGGTTTAGCTCTGTTGATTTGGTAGTTCAAATTTTGTTAAGAGAATGAACTTTAGAGAGTTTGGTTTTGGCACTGATGGGTTTTGTTAGAATTGTATGCTTGCATAATTCAAAGGTGAGCAAATTTGGTATTCTGAAACTAAGTGGTGATAGTTGAAAAACCATGATTTAGTTGGGGTTTTGGCTTAAGGGAGGTGATATTTGGTAATTTTGTGAATTTTTATTTATGAGTTTAGTTATAAATGTGCCAGATTATGTGTTTTGCTAGTGAAGAAAGTGAAGGAAATGAAATGAATTTATCTTCACATGAATATGTGATGCATTTGGCTATATATTATGCTTGTGAAAATGTAAAAACTTAAGTAATAATAAGGCATAAGAATAGGGGTTGTTTTGGCTGCTGGAATATTGATCTAAGCTCAGTAATTTAATTATAAAATAAATTGTAGATCTTCAATTAATAAACAATAAACTTTTAGAAAACTAGACACAATTACGACCAAAACAGTTGAAAATCAGAATTTTTCATGAAACGATGAGTCCGCAATCAATTTTAGAAGTGACTGCTCTGTGATTGCATTTTAATTTACTGAAAATGCTGAGCAGCGTACAGAAAACCCAATACGAAAAAGGGATTTCAATATTAGTTTTTAGCGTAGTAAAATTCTATGTAAATTAGACATATAAGGGAACAACATATCTAAAAATTAAAATTTTTCATGTAGGGATGAATTCCTAGCAAAAGTCGGAATTTGGTTGACTTGTTCAGCACCTGCCCATTATCCCGTGTTTGCACAATGTATAATAAATTGATTATAACTCAAACATTAAGAATCAAAATTAGGATTCGTAAAGGGATATAGAAACTAGATGTAACAAAGAATAATATAGTCAAAAATTAGATTTTTCCGTTAAGAAACGAATTTCCAAAAAATTCAAAAAATCCACTGCTTTGTTGCAAAATGGGTTGGATTAGTGTCTATTTATTTAAGTATAAATTGAGCTCTAAAAATCCAAATAAGGCACCGTAAAAAGTCATGTAAACTAGACATATAAGAGATGGACATATTAAAAATTCAACTTAAGATTCATTGTTGATTGATCCCAACAAAATTTCAAGCCCCTATGCAATGAAGAGTTACCTAAAGAAATTAGAAAATGAATTTTGATCATTTTACTTGAGTAACTTCAGTCGAAGCTCTATAGTAATCTAAAACGCCTTGATTTCTTATTGAGGTGTAGTGTTCATGCATGATATAATTGTTTAGTTATGAGTTAAGTATCCTATATTGATATTCCTAACGAAGATTATTTAATATAGATTGTCGGTCAGAGCACCAATCGACCATGTCGTGATATGAATTGGTTAGGCCCTAACCAGTAAGTGGATCTTTACCTATTTTATAAAACTTATTATTATTACGAACTAGAAAATAATTTTATTATTATTGATTAAAACAAGTGTGAGTGGATATTTTACGTTTTTGAAATATTATTTTAGCTAAACATTTGAAATATAAATGTTAGAAATATTGATTTAATCGTTGATTTATGAATGCATGAAAATTTTGTGAATTCATGGATTTATGATCCTTTTGACATGATTGGTTTATGATGAAAATTTATGGAATTTTAATTGAGTATATTTTGATTCTATGATTTAAAACATTGATACGAAAATGGTTTTGGGTACACTTTCATTGATTTTGCAAAACTGATTTGCATTATGATTACAGAGTTGTTATCAAAATTTTTTTGGAAAACATAATAAGAAACGTGTCATTTTCTACATTGATTTTTTACCTACGGGGCCAGAGATTGTTCTACGGGGGCAAAGGTTTGCCTTCAGACCGATATTGCGTTACGGGGCCAGAGGTTGTATTTTGGCTGATTGTGAGACATTGTGGGCCAGGATACCAGAATCACAGAGTTTTTTGATTTATAACCATTTTTTCAAAATTAGTTTTATTACAACAGAGCAAATTTTGAGTAAGGTGTTGAATCCAGACTTTCGATAACTTAGTTTGAAAATTTCTTTATTATAGTCTATCATTTGCATAATTTGAAAATCAAATCTTGAGTTGATTTTATTTATAGTAAAAATATGATATTTCCAATACTTATATTTTCCTGCATTATACTATCCACTCATTGGGTCTCTTAAGACTCATCCCTTACCTTTTCAGTTTTGCAAGTTAGACAGGTAGTTAGAAATAAAAGAGACAGATATTAGTAACGCAGAGACACAGACAGAGGAATAGAGTTCACATTGCAGTCACTAGGACATGTGGGATCATGTATAACATAGACAACAGTATATTTGGAGTCGTGTCTAAATTGTGATATGTAGGATGATGCATCAGAGTTTGTAAAATATTGATTAATTACATGTATGGTCCATTATTGGGCAGATTACCTTTATGCAATATATACATGGTTTATCATGTTATAATGAGTTTATAAGGTTTATACCTACATTTAAACAGATAGAGAGGGAAGCTTAGGGTGATAGTGGACTCCATCACCTGTTAATAACATCTTGTATTTAAGGATTGTTACATAAATGTTACAGAAGTTACCATTGAGCTTTAAAAAGCTAGGAAGTATCGATCTCTTGTGGCAATGTATCAATTAGTTTGAGCCAAAATTTGAATATGAGTTGACCTTCCATCCTGAGTATTGATCCGTTCTCCTTTACGTATCGATTTGGTTCACTTCATAAATAATTTTCAACTCTCTGGAATTTCAATGTACCAATCTCCTTGGCTCATGTATCAATCTGGTTTACTTTATAAATAATTTTCAACTCTCTGGAATTGCAACGTATCGATCTATTTAACTCATATATTGATCTAGTCTACTTTGTAAATAATTTCCAACACTTTGAAATTGTGAGTATCGATCTGTTTGGCTCATGTATTGATCTGTCTATTTTATAATTATTTTATAACTTTCTAGAATGCCAAGTATCGATCTTCTCCATATGTATTGATTTGCTTCTTTCAGGTATCGCTCCGTTTGTGTTAATGATTTCACCTGAAGCTTATGTCTTTTCAGATATCGATTTATTCACTTCCATGTATTGACCTTCTTCAAGTATATCGATTTGTTTACCAAAAATATCAATCATTTGTCTTCAAGTATCGATCATTTTATACTTTAAAGGCGTTTTTCACATAAATTTGTTAAGATTGATCACAAGCACATTCACACACAATTTTCTTGATTCTCAACAAGTCTAAATCTATCATAATTTAATTCAATATTACAGTGAACTTAGTCATCATTGAAAATATGCAATTAAATATTATAATATCATCAAAATCACATTTAAATTACTAACATGATATCATCAAGCATGACTACGGCACAGAAAGCCTAACTTAATTTTAATGGCAGGCTTAGCATAAGAGATGAATTTTGAATATGTCATAGCTCTATGTGTCTAATGTCTATAACTTTTTAGGGTGTCTCATTCGAAGTTCTAGAACTCAACTTATGTCTATAATGTGGTCTCTTCCTCGAAGTATCTACAATGCGATATTAACAAATATCGTTAAAGAAATTGGAGCAATAACATTTACAAGCCAATGCAAAAAAGTACTAAACATGCTCAAATATATCCTAAATTTAAGCCTATATAACTAACATTACTCAGGATTTGACGGAACTTATGTCGGATTAAGCGAGCATAAGTATGGCACAGAAGGCCTAACTTAATGTTAATGACAGGTTTAACTTAATGTTAATGAAAGGCCTAGCATAAAAGATGAATTTTGGATATGTCAGTACCATTATGTGACTAGTTTCTATAATCTCTTAAGGTGCCTCATTTGATGTTTTAAAACTCAACTTATGTCTATATGAACGGACATTGTTCCAGTGAACCTCAATTTCGGATATACATAATTCAATACAAACATGGTTCATAAATCAGAATGGAATCATTCATAAGGCTTTGATCATCATTAATAAGTACTAGGAATGTAACTAAATACACAATTGATCCCATTGTACTAAAATCCCCAATTTAATCTTCATATTCATTGTTTTCAATTTTAAACTTCATAAATCATCACCAATACTTCCATCATCTTTAATATACATAACATCAACCCATAACCAATTTCCTAACTAAACCCTAACATAAAAATTTAAGTTTACAATATAATAAACAAATCCACCTAAAATTTTATAAACCAAAGTCAATAAATCAAACTCACCTATCTTCATTTTCCTTTCAATTTCTTTCTTTCTTTCTTCATTTCTTTCTTTCCTCTTTAGCTGTCTCCTCTTCCTTATTTTCTTCTCATAGTTTCATCTTTTTCTTTCTTAAATTGAAAATTAATATTTTAATTACTTAATAATGCATTAATTAATCAATGGCCTAGATTAAAACCTTTAATCCAATGGCTAGTATTATGCCAACTTACTTCCACTTTACTTGGCCAAAAATAAACCAAAATTTTTAATCTAATATATGACCAAAATTAAACCAACACATTAGGCAAATAGAGGGCTAGGATTGAAAGTAGAATGAATGACAATGATTTGAAGAAAATAAATGGGCTTGGATTCTATACTTGGGCTTAAGCATGGTTTATAGAATAAATCTATATTCTTGAACCTAAAATAAACTCATGAGCTTAAATAAATCATTGAGTTCAAAATTTACTTATATACTTAAGCTCACTCAATTCTAATTTCACTTGATTTAAACAATGCCTACAGAAGCATGAGATATTACAATCTATAAGACAGATATTAGGTCTTTTTGAGACTGGCAAACTTATCAAAAATAGAAACGTAATTGTGTCCATGACATGAGAATATGTCTTATCAAAGTCAATTTTAGGTCTCTACAAGAAAACTTGAGCGGCGAGTTGTGCTTTATATCTTGTGATCTCGTTATTTTTATTACGTTGCCTTACAAATTCCTATTTGTATCAAACGAGTTTGACATCTTGCTTGAATTACAGGTTCAAATACTTCATGTTTGGTAAGAAAAGTTAATTATACTCGAATTACTTATTTCCACTGAGGTCAATCACGCCTCTGTCTATATTTGTCAACAGTTTGTAGGTCATAATCATCTTTTATAATTTCAGTAGCTATTATAAAAGAGAAAATAGTGTTAATGATTGTTTCATTATGATCCCACATTTCTTCTTTATATACATAATTTGTAGATTTTTCTTTAATTTTGAATTCTTGTGCCTCTTCAGGGGCTTATGTCACTTTAAGGAATTGTATCGCTTCAAAGACTTATATCGCCTTAGGGACTAGTGTCGTTTTAGGGACATATGTCACTTCAAGGACTATTAACTCTTCTGGAGCTAGTGGTTTAAAAAATGTGATTATATTTATTGCTATAACATTATTTTTAATAAGTTCTTGATTTTTCAATTTTCTTTTCCATGGAGCAGTATCTTTTGAACCAATTAGTCTACTATGCTTCTAGCATGAAGTATATTGTTGCCTTATTATTATATTATTTTTCAAGAACACTCACTTAGGCTGGTGTATTAACAGTTGGTATATATGATTTTGTCACTCTTATAGTGTCAACAAATGCATCTGGTAATTAATATGCAATTTGCTAAAACTACATTATTTCACAGTTCATTTTCTAATTGATTAGTGCGAAAATCAAAATGAAATATAATAATTATTTTTCAAGAAAATTCTGGCCTTATTATAGAAGACTTTTTATTTTCCACTAACGATGGGAAAACTATCTCATCAAAATGACAATCTAAAAAAAGTATCAAAAATAAATCAACCATTAATGGTTCAACATATCTTATAATAAAATGTAAGTAAAAATGAACATAAATCCCTAAACGATGTTAGGTCACATCTTAGTTTGTTGTGAATGAGCTATAGAAATATACACAACATAAAAAAAAAGTGTTTAGACTAGAAATATCAAGTTTATGATCAAGTACAAGTTGTAGTGGACAATATTGATGATAGGTAGTAGTCTAAAATAAATTAATATTGTAGCATGCAAAATAGCATGTCCTGATGCAAAAATTGGTAATTCTATATGTAATAGTAAAGTTTGATCAATTACTTGGAGTATTTAATAAATGATTTAGCTAATCCATTTTGTGTATGAACATGTGAAACATGATATGCAACATCAATTCACATTGACTACAATAGTCATCAAATGTCTTAAAAGTAAACTCACCAATATTATCTAGACATGTAGTCTTAATCGGATAATCAGGAAATTGTGCTCATAATTTCATAATCTGTGCAATCAATTTAACAAATGCAACTTTACTAGTAGATAATAAACAAATAAATGATCAATGAATAGATACATCAATTATGACAAAAAAATAGTGAAATGGTCTACTATGTGGGTGAACAGGCTCATAATTGTCTTATTGAATTATCAGTAAGAATAATAAAGACTCAAAACCAATTGTCTTAATGTCATGATATAAACATTATTTGGATCAATAAACCTTTAGTTCATTACTGCAAGCTCTCAATTGCATTTTATGATTGTATAATACAACCTAAATGATAAAGTTGAAAGGTTTTCAAATATGTATTTCATAATTAATGATATTTCATACCACAATGATGAACAATTATCATACTTTTAAAATTTCACTTCTTGTAGTTATGTATATTTTTGTATTTTGTCACTAAAAGACTTATGACCACTACATGGACAATAATATGTCATTTTCTCGATTTTGAACATATTCATTTACATTCACTTTTAGGAATGTTAAACAAATAAATGAATATGATTTATAGTAAGCAAAAGATATGAAAGCAATTTTCAATAATTTTGAATCTATATTCACAAAATTATTGTATTAGTACCACATTAGAGGTAAAAAAAAAAAATGGAGTTACAAGCTATTAATAAATAAGGCTAACTTGTATTCAGTAATAGATTTTGTGGAACATTTCATGTCTTTGCTTTGGTGGGAATACATCCATTTAGTGGTGCCTTCCAGGCTTATGGCATTGATAATGCATTTTAACATCCGAAGACTATGAAATGATAATTGGAGCATATAAATATACTTAGAATTTCAGGTTCGTGATATTTTGCAAACTTAGAGCTTTAGGTTCTAGTCTAATAGTTGATATTTAGAATTTTAATTTCTGCAAAAAAAACATACTTAAAACTTCAAGTTCATATATAATTTGTAAACTCAGATTTTCGGTTCTAATCTTATAATCATATTCTAACTAAAATTATTTTAAGAACTTCAAGCTCTAATTTTGAAATTATTTTAAAATTTCAAGTTCTGATCTTAAAATTCAAAACTTCAGGTTCTATTTTAAAATTTGCATATCAGAACTTTAGGTTTTGACGAAAATTGTCTTTTAGAACTTTATGTTTTGATTAATAAGACTAATTTTTAGAACTTTATATTCTAATTATCTCTTAGTTTTGTAAACTTCATGTTGCATTAATAATATTTAGTAGTATCTATATATTGATAATAATAGAACTTGAAAGAATAAACATTAAAGGATAAGAATTCAAAGTAATTAATCAAAAAAAATATTATATAGATATTACTACTAAAATTAAAATGCAACAAGAAATAACAAAAGTATAAGTAATATTTTATTGTTATTTTTTGATGTGAGGTATCTAATTTAATGACAATTACATAACATACTTATAAGAATAGTTCCATGAAAATAAAAACATATAAAGCAACAAAACAATATAATAGTTATTTAATGTGAGTATTTAATGAGAAATAGAAGAAAAAAAAGTTACATATTTCATGTATCGGAATCATGTTGATATTATGTTGTAAAAATTAAGGTGAAGTATAAATAAAATAAAGTAAGATATAAGTGATATTTTCTTATTAATTTATTGAACAAATAAAATAAAATAAAAGAGTATAAAAGATATTTAACAATATTGAGACATTTAATCAAATCACAAAGAAAAAAGTTTATTCGAAGCGGACTGCAAGTTTGTATTAATCAATCAAAATTAAAGATGTTTTTCCGCCTTATAATATTTCAAAAGGCTAAAAGGTAAAAGTCCAACCAATGTGACGAAGAGATAAAGGCAGCCAATAGGAACAAGATTTTGTTTATGTTTTGGCGGGAAATTAGGGATGTAAATGATTTGTTATTATTATTATTGGTGTTGGTGACTTTGGTTATGGGAATTAATGGGCATTGATAAACGTGCTTAAACATAACTCTAAAATTGGGAAATTGTTCTTGGTTTAAGAGATTTATTAGGATTTCAATAAACTAAGTTAATAACAATTCGTGCAAACACTTTCACTTATCCCGACTAATTTGGTGGAGTTTAGCTTTCTTTAACAGCTATACAAAAGGTATTTAAATGAATGTTTTTCAAACTTCAAATAAGATATGTAATTATTCTTTTAATTAAACCTTTTTTTAGCATTGTTAGAAAATTTAACATGAATCCTACAAATTTAATATTTTTTTTCCTTTTCCAATATTGGCATGTTAAGTCAAAGGTTTTCAAGAGTCTAGATCAATACGATAATAACATAGGTATATTAAGAATGCAAATCAATATTAGAAATCTATATCTAAGAGAAATTTCTACTTCTAAATTATTTTAAAAAAAGAATGTTTACTCCCCGTAACACTTCAAAATTTATACATTAAGAGCTTGTTTGGTATACAAAATAGAATATGATATAATATGATAAAAATAATAATTTATGATAGGATATAATAAGATAAAATATGATAAGATATAATAACATTATATGTAATATTATATTGTGTTTGACAAGATTATATATATAATTTTATTTTTTAAATTAATAAAAAATAAATAAAATAATTAATTATTTAAAATAAAATAAAATTATTACTCTTAAGTAAATATTTTAAAATATTAATTTGAATTATTTATAAATTATTTTTTAACTTCAAATATTTATTTTATCATATTCTATGTTATCCCAATGATTTTTATGATATAATTTTTTTTATTATTTTCTTTTAAAATATATGGGCTCGAGATAATTTATATGGGCTTCATGTAATTTATCATATCCCCATTTTGCACCTAACATGGTATTAAACTAAAATAGTCCAATACCATGCCTTATTCCATAAACCAAATGTGGCTTAAAAGAATCAAACCTAAATGAACATAGCCAACTTAAAGGTGAGAAGTCATTAGACCTTTTTTAATTTTAAAATTTTAATGTCTTTTAAGAATATTTTTTTCTTACATATAAAAAACAATTCTAATCAAATTCTATAATACTGTATTTCTTAAATATTATATAAATTATTTACATTGTAAGTAATTGGTATTTATAATCTAATGATAGAATATACTATTTCTTAAAACAATTCTAAGACATAATACATGGATAGTTTATTATAAAATTGTTCTACATGATTCTACAACTAATGATTTTATTTATGATAAAATATTCATTTCCATGGTATTTGTGCATATCAATTATTGAGTTACAACCTTTTTAAGATTAGTACAAAATTTACCTTCGTTGCTTTTGAATATTAAAAGGGATTATGCTATAATATCTCATGATTTCAATAAAATGTTTTACATGTCTACTCACTAATATGCATAATCTCATTCTTTTAAAAAAAAATTTCTCCTCCCAAGTAATTGATAGAGTAAGAAGTTACTGCTTTCCTCAACTTCAAAAATTAAAGATACTTGATGTGGTGAGCATTTATTATGCATAGTCTAGAGACCTATAATCTATTTTGTGATATCTTATTGT
>JAXCLQ010070890.1:0-13374 GCA_035584115.1 Cedrela odorata
AGAGTTGTGACCTTAACTTCGCCTGGTTCAACAAAATCAGATAGCGAAGGTGGCAAGGAAATCCCTTCAAATAGTGTGCCAAAGGAGGAAGAGAACTGAACCGTTCCCCAGTCAGCCAGCTAAAGAATCATTCTGAGGATGGCCTCACATCCGCCGAACTTGAAGTTGCATACCCCATGGCTTGGAAGTTGCCAAGATGTTCACACAAATTCATAACATAAGATGACACATTTCAGTGCTAGCATATATGCCATACAATCCAATATTGTTGAAGAGGCTGTTGAAGGTGGAGAAAGATTGAATATACTGATACTCATTTAAGATACGAAGATCTGCATTCAAAATACAATAAAAATGGTCAGTTAAAAAATAGAGAAAAAAATTGACATCATATACCAAAACTAGCAACATCATACTATTTTCAGTGCTGATACTCATGAATCGTTAGCATCGTTGCCAAACTATCTAGTATTGTTGAAGAGACTGTTGAAGGCGGAGAAAGATTGAATCTGTTGATACTCATTTAAGATAAGAAGATCTTCATTCAAAATACAATAAGAATGGTGACTTAAAAATTTAAGAATTCAACATCATATACCAAAACCGCTCAATTTACAAAGTAGTAAGTGTATGAAGTTTCACTTACAAAAATAACAGAACCAAAAACAAAATTAAACTAAATGGTCAAGAAAAGATAACAATGCAGCAATTAAATAAAACTTTCAGAGACGTGAGTGCATCCCTTTTCCAGGGCCACCGGCTGAAAATGAGCCACCTCCTCCCATAAGCAGCTGCAGAAAATTGAAATTGTTATTTCATGATGCAGAATTATTGAATTGTTATTTGCCACATGATGTTGGGTATGATACGAAGGCAGAAAAGACAAAAAGCCAGGTTAGCATAAAACGACAGGTGTATAAACCAGCGCGAGTGTAATCCTAAAGATAAAATATCATCACAAAATCAGAGGAAGCATGTCATAGCAAGTGCATTTATGGAGAAGAGTTGAAAATGCGGCACCTGAAGAACAGTCTAAATTGCTTTTTTCTCTTTAAGCCAGTCCCCTGGCACTCCAAATGCAAGAGCTGAAAAGGAAAGAAAAAATCTCCTTTTTTTTTAAGCGTATTGGCAACAAGGTTCTTGATCTTACAGTAACATATTCTTCCAAAACAGGTCCATCCAATCTGTTCCAGCGCTGATTCTGGAAATAAAATTGGACTTGCCAAAGCATCGGAATAGTCGGCAGAACGAATTGCGTCCAAGAGTAAACCTTGAGGATTATTTTGAAGTTCTCCAAGCTCCGATTTCAACTTGCACGACTGTGTAAAGATATAGGGAACCAAAATAAAGCAGAGTATTTGGCAACAAGAATAAAAGCAATCTATGAATGAAAACCGATGAACATTGAATTTTGTCTTTTTGAAACACAAGAATAGCAGATATGGAAAGTATCTAAACTATAACAAAATGACACACCATATAACTTCAACAGAGAGTAGCAAGATATGTAATACTACCTCGTTGACTTCCCAATCAAGAACACAGGATTCCTCACACAATCAACAAGCAACTCTACCGTTTGAGGAACATAAGTCTTCAGCGCATCAAAGGTGTAACCCATCTCCTCCTATGAGGCAGAGGCAGATATGTTACCTCCAATAGCTTCTACTTCCCTTACAATCCGTATGTGGCTCCTGTTTTTTTTTATTTTTATTTTTTGTGCTCTTGAATGCCATCTTTTCCAGCAAGCGTGAAACTCCACATGACATTGGTGTCTCATTGACTGAACCGCAATCAATATATAACCCTATAGTAGCTGCTGGACACTGATCAATTAACCAAATCACACTTAATTAAAACAGTAAACAATAATAATAGGCAAACAACTTCCCTGCAGGAATCAGGAGCTCAAAAATACAAGGCATAAAACATAGCAAGAATAAAAACATACTGACGATGTTTACGATGCTATTCTGATGCTATTCTCGAGAGTTGCGACCTTAACTTCGGCTGGTTCAACAAAATCAGGTAGCGAAGGTGGCAAGGAAATCCCTTCAAGTGGGGGGTCCAAAGGTGGAAGAGAACTGGACCGTTCCCCAGTCAGCCAGCTAAAGAATCGTGGTTAGGATATTTGACAGCCGTCGTTGTTCCAAGATGGCACTATTCAGACAAATTCATGACATGAGATGACACATTTCACTTTTGTGATCGTGTAAGCAAGACAAATCTTTAATTCATTAAAAAAGGAAAGTAATTGTAAGACAATTATCACATTAGAAGTAAAATTAACTAAAAGGACAATTAAACAATGAGACATGTTTGTATTACAAGATTATTGGGACATGTACTACAAGATTGTGTACTATAATGATCTATTGTACTACACGATCGTTGGGTTATGTATTACAAATTATAAGACTATTGGATCATGTATTGCATGAATAAGCCTTATAATGGTTTTGTAATATATGTCCATTTTTAGTTTCACAAGACTTATATTTTAAATTTTAAATTATGTAAAATTTGTATTTATTATGAGATTTGGGTCAATAATGTTTAGAAAATTATATATAAGTAGAGAATTTATAATTAACTTTCCCATGAATTGTAAAGCTCCATTAAAAATCATCAACAAAATCAATAATTATATGCTTATTCTATTTCAACTTTGAAATGATAAGATAAAACAAGAATAAATCTAAAATTTATAATTCTGACTCAATTTAACAAGTTAATTATTATTATTAAAATGAATGAGTCAGAAAATAAATTGAATGATGAAAAATAAAATAAAATAAAAATAAAAAAGGTATATATGTATCTGAAAATTAAAAAGAGAAATTAATTAAATTAGTGGAGAAGTTACCTGTAAAGTCATCTCTTTTCAGATAAATGTGATCAATTTGGATAGTAGGGATGTGAGCAATCATGGGCCAGTAATCTCCTTTCTCTTCTCTTCTACAACGTTCTTTTATAATAGGACAATCAAGGATAATCAATTCCTTTAGCGTTGTTATCTTAAAAAGATGGTGTGGCAGTTCCTTTAATTTCCTACAAAATTGAATTTGCAAGGAAAGAAGACTTGGCATGAAGATGTCTTCTTTTTCTTCCTCATCTGCCGTCCTTGTAATCTTATAATCCCACTCTTCCCATTCTTCCATCTCCAAAAATGATAAATATTTCAATTTGGGAAACGCGATGAATGAAAACGAAGATGAAGATGTGCCAATATTATTGTTTTCTGATATTCCCAAAAATTCATTGCTCACTCTCTTCACATCCCTCATACTTCCAATATGGAGGGATTCCAGAGATGACAATTTTCCCAACGGAGGCAAGCGATCAAAATTGTTGCAAATAGTGAGAGTTAAGTTTTTCAGTTTTGTTAGAAACATCATATTCGAAACTTGAAGCAAAGTACTACTACTGCCTCTGTAGTCATGTATGTGTAATTTCTCTAAATTTGATGGTAGTTGTAAAGATTCAAGAACTTGTTCGTCTCTGTTCACATTCATCCTTTCATCTCCTGATCCAAAAAACCCTAGACGTAAATCAATAAGATATTTATTTTCCTCAAGAAGTTGTGCTTTCTTAACCTCATCCACATTTCCTAAATTTCTTATATACAGAGACCCTCGAAGACTTTTCAAGTTTTTCAGACATTCAAGCCTGCTTCCTTTGCTACCACCACCCACCTCAAATTCTTTTAATGTCCGAAGACAACTTAATCTATCTATTCCTTTCGGCATATATTCTAAACTACTAGTTCGACCATTTAACAGATGCCTCAGGTTGATTAGCTTTCCCATTCCATGAGGTAATCTCATGAGACGTGTGCACGCAGTGATATCTAAGGTTTGTAAATTATATAATTCACACAATGTTTCAGGCAATTCTCTTAATCTATAACATTCACTCAAATTAAGATACCTCAAATGAATCAAATTTCCTATCTTTCTTAAAATACTTCCACCAAACAAATTACCCCCAAAATCCAACGCTCTTAAACATTTCAACTCACCCCGGAACTTAGAAAACCTGACATCATATCCATTAATCAAGAGGCTACGCAACTTTTTGGCATTCAGCAAGGATGTAGGAAATGAGGCATATACAGTGCCAAGTTTCACTGTTGAATGTCGAGCTTTCGCATACGAAGAAGTACGCGCTCCTATTGGTTCGTTAGAACCATAAATTTCTAATGCAAAACATTCGTCTTTGGTGAGACTCTGAGCAAAGTCATGTACTAAATCATGCATCTTACATCCTATGATATTACCATATTCGTCTTTTTCAAAATCTTGGAAAAATGATCTCGCCGATAAATCATCAAAATATTCTCCACCAATTACCTCCATCTCTTCATTATGATCTAACCCAAGATAACCCTGAGCCATCCATAATTGAACCAACCGATCTTTTCCCATATTGTAATCTTTTGGGAAGATGGCACAATATGAGAAACAACGTTTTATCATGCAAGGCAAATCGTTGTAACTCAATAACAGAGCAGGAAAAATATCTTTCTTAAACGCTTCTAAGCTCCACATCTCACTATTTAAAATCCTTTCCCATTCTTCACTAGTTTTTTTGAAACGCAAAAGACTCCCAATCGTCTTAATTGCAAGGGGTAAGCCCTTGCACTTGTCTACAATTTTCTTACCAACCTCTTCAAATCCTTCACACTCTTCAATAGGCCTACCAAAAAATGCTAAACGTTTGAACAATGACCAGCATTTATCTTTCCTCAGTTTCTTAATAGGAATAATGTCAGTTGATTCCATCATATGTGCAACTGTCTCTTTACGTGTGGTAACTAAAATTTTACTTTTAGTAAGACCTTTTCTCAAACAGTTGCACAATGATTCCCATTTCTTGTAATCCTCTTCCCACACATCATCTAGGACAAGAAGAAATTTCTTTTTATCAATAGACTTTTCAATACTCTCTAAAAGGGCTTGCAATTCAACTAAACTTGAGGCAGTGCCTTCCAGAGCTTCAAGGATTGCTTTGGCAATCCGAAACTGATCAAAAGGGTCCGAAACACAAACCCATATTCTGGTCTCGAAGTTCCTAACAACCCTGTGATCATGATAAGCAAATTGAGCGAGAGTTGTTTTACCTATCCCCCCCATCCCTACAATAGAGATGGTATGTAGGCCTTTTCCCTCTTGATCACTCTCAGACAATAACTTACTCACTAAAGTATCTTTCTCCTCATCTCGACCACATATATCAGACACATCTACGAAAGATGAGGTAACACGCTCATGATGTTTGTGGATACTCTCCCTATTAACCGCATTCAAATTGTACTTATCTTTCTCGCTAGCAATGACATCTAGTCTCTCATTTATTTCTTTAATCTTGAATGCAATTTCACAACGAAAAATGGCTCGTCTGAAACAATAGCCAGGGGAGAGAAAGAAGAGACGTACCTTCTTCTTAAGAGTTAATGAAGCATTTGCAACTCCCTGATCAGTTTGCCGCAGTTTCAGATTCGTTGTGTTCCACTCATCCAACACGTCATCCACGTCGTAGGATGCCTCCTTCAGGTTATCTAACCAGACTCTCACAGCGTTGTCATTCACTTGCTTTTCTTCTGCATCCACCAGCACGGCTTTGATGATCCGGAGATTGCTGGCTAGGATTTCAACTGCTTTTCCCGCACCCGGCATCAGCCCCACTCCTTTTTGTATTTTTTCAAAAGCGGATGCAGTCAATTGTCCCAAGACGACAGAAATAATTGCCTCAGTAGCCATTTTCAGAGATGGTAAATGAACGTCGACAAAAGAGGAGAATGAAATGTAGATAATTGTGTTGTGAGAAATAATGTTGGCATGGTTTCTATTTTTATGGTGCATGAATATGGAGAAATATTTCAGCTAATGGACAAAGTATGCCAAATGTGGCCGACAAACCAAAATTGGATTGTCCCACATATATTTAAATAAAGAAATGTAAATGAAGCTTTCGGTGGACAGATGGAAAGAAACGGACAAAAGAGAATTCGGTGCATTTTTCTTTTTATTTGCCCTCGTGCCCTCCCCTCATCCCAAACATCGTTTCTGTTTTTATAGAGGAATATTTCAGGCTATGGTCAACACACACACATATTTTAATTAAAGAAATGTAAATGGAAAGAAATTAATAATACAAAAGAGAATTTGATGCAAAGAAATTAATGAAGCTTCCTCTCATCCCAAACATCTCATTCTTTTGGAAGTTTAATTTCAAATTTGAGGAGAAGAGTTTTTAAAGTTCTTGAATTTGTGCGTCCGTAAAGAAAAATAAAAAAATATGAATTTTGGTAAAAAATTACTTGGGATGTTCTGTAAATTATACCACATACGTAATGATATTTGTATTGTAAACTATCTAATTAAACTAAGATAGTTTACCTATTGTTAAAACAATATTTACTCCTCATGGATTATATTTATAATTTATTATTTTTGCTACTTTTTAACTTTTACTTATAATAAACTTCTTTTTTTTATAGAACGCAGTAAAATAATTGTAATCCCAGTTTACTATCACGTACGTCCTTGGGATGTACGGAATCAAACCGGAAGTTTTAAGGATGCTTTCATTAAACATAGGCCTGAAAAATTGCAAGAATGGAAGGATGCTTTGACAGAAGCATCTAATCTCTGTGGATGGGATTCGTCCATAACTAAGTAAGTAGTATAGCTATATTTATTTAGATATTATACTATTTTGTCTCTCGTTTTAATCTTCACATTTGCCAGGCCGGAGCCTACACTGCATTTGTAGACGAAATTGGCAGAGAGATTTGGAAGAAGTTGAATTGCATGTCACCCTCAAGAAATTTCCAAGATCTAGTTGAAATACATTGACTCAATGAGCAAAGGTCGGTTTAGCATATTTTAGTCAATGGAAAGAAGAGATAATTCTTCAACCAAGGTCAGTTTCATTCTTTTTATGCCTACCATTTAGTCTCTTTTGTCTGCTTGACTGAGTAAAATAATAATAATAATAATAATAATAAAGTGCAATACGATGCTACCAAACACGTATAATATATTAATATTAGAGTCATGCTACAATGTAGTGGTAGGGTATAGTTGTAACTATCAAACATTCCTTGTATTTTAACGAAACGTTAATGGAATTTAGAGATTTATCTTTTGAATCAAACAATTTTAGCTTCAGTGGTGTATGGCCAGTACATTTGAGATAATACCCAAATGTTTCCTTAGTGGTTGTAGGGTAAGTAAGCTTGCAAAAGTTGTCTTTCTCCTTTGAATAATAAATGAACCGTTGCTTTCTGAAATCAAAGCAAATCACTTCAATATCTACCGGGGTTGAAGAAACTGCCATCTGTCCAAATGAAACATTTTGTTAGCAAGAAAACAAAAAGGAAAAACAGGATTAAATCACACAAGTACAACCCAATCAATCAAGTGGCCAAAAAACGAAACCCACCCGGGAAAGAAATGGTAAGATATATACCTACTTTAACAATAAAAATTTACCCTCATCTTGCTTTTATTTTCCTAACTAGATATGGTAAAACAAATAGAAGCAGCTGTGGAATACGCAACACATACATGCGTAGGTCCTATAATGTGTATCCACTCGTGTGAAAGGAAGAAAACAGAATCAAGACCTCGTTAAGAGTGATCATTTGTGCCTATGAAAATGTGTGAATGGAATATTTTGATTGGGCCAACAACTCACTTAGAAACAACCGGCACATTGTGCGTAAACCTACGGTCCAATAAACAGCATGGAGCAAAAATTCACAAAGAAAAGACCCAGTAATTTCTTTAGTATGATAGTTTAATCTAGTTTTCTTTAGTATGATAGTTTAATCTAGTTTTGTGTCCCAACTAAGCCAAAAGCCACCTAATTCAACTTTATCACAGGCTTTAAGCACAAGATCTGTTCTGGGATACTGTGTGTAATCAACCACCGCTAGCTCATAGCCTCTTCCAAGTGCCTATCATACCCTAACTTACAAAAGATGATGGAACATAATTTTGAGAAGATTATGACACCTATAAGCTGTTTGCAATGGAAACATCAAATCAAAACTTAAACCTACAGGATAAAAGCCATAATATGGAAACATCCGATCATTCGAAAGGAATTCAAATATAAAATCGTATGTATTGACAGAAAAGAAACTGTATTATTTAATTGCCTAACTTAAGTAGGGAAGAATATTCGGGTGAGCATACGGATTCACAATTCTTCAAATAGCAATCTTTAATTTCTGGTTCACACAATTAAGTTCTTTTTAACATTCGTCAATATTTCTTTGCTTCACAGGCTACTCTGTACTAATAATTTAGGGAATCCTATATAGATACTGTAACATCCCCAATTCTGGAAATGCTACTGGCAGGTGGCGAAATCCCTTGTCACCCTGAGCCTCTATCTCTACCTATCTGAATGCCTATCTTAATTCATATATAACTCTTATAAATTCATAAAGTGTAACCCATTTCATGTCATACATATGAGCAATATATTTTACCATGAAACATAAATAGAATACATTAATGTTATACAATATTTGGCGCAATGCCCTTTATGCAGACATATATGCTTAGCTTAACTATAACACTCTATGTATGTTGGACCCATGAGCTCTATTGATAGCAGAGCGTATCCTTGCCTCTGCAGGTGTCTTCTTTCTACAGTAACATTTCTCTATTTCTAACTGAATATCCATATTGCAAAACTGGAAGAGTGAGTGGAGATTATATCGAAGAAAAATATACATGTCAGAAAAATTAAGTTTTGTTGTAAATAAATGAAACTTGCGCTATTAATAAACTTTAATAAAGTACCTTAAATCTGTAGTAGCGAAAAACTGAATTTAATACCATGTTTAAAAACTGCTCTAATCTAATAAAACCCATTTCAGAAAATGGTTATAAAACTGAAAATTCTGTGACTTTGATATTTTGGCCCACGATGTGTCACAGTCAGCCAGGATACGACCTCTGGCCTTGGAGGGCAACCTTTGACCCGAAGACAGACCTCTGACCCGAAGGTAGACCTCTGACTCGAAGACAAACCTCTAGTCCTATAGGGCAAAAATCTCGAAAATTAAGTTTTGAACTCATTTTAAAACAAATTCATCAATAGCTTTGAAGTTGTAAACTAAAATAGTTATATGCACTCTATGAATGTACATCAAATCAATTACAAAGTTCGTTTTAAATTGCAAAATCAAGAGAAATTTATATAAATTTTCATCAAATATAACATACTCGAGTATACTAAAATACTCATCATTCCTTAAATTCATAAAAATTTACTTCAAGCCTAAATAGAGTTTTACCTTATTCAAATCATGTGACAATAAATAATGACTCGCCATGTTACCGTTTACGATTTGAACCATAATCGAACAAATTAAAATCGTTTCTCAAAGCATTCATAATTCAAATAATATATATTCAAATAATATTTTAGAAAAGTAAAAAGTATCCCCTCATCTATGCACCTCAAAGGTTTGCCTTAGGCTACACGCCGTGGCCACCAAATATTAATATATATGTAATGCCCAACACATTTATAAATTCTATAAGGATTTCTTAAAATCAATAAATGTAAGTTTAGAATCATTTGCAATAAAATTAGTCTACTCACCTATTAAAGTTTGATTAACTCTTACCAAAGCGTAGCCAGTAGACGTTTCGATTGGCGATCTACATTAAATGATCTTTGTTGAGAATCTCAATATGGCGTATTTAACTCATAGCTAAACAATTATATCATGCATGAATACTACACCCCCATTAAGATTAGATTATTATGGAGCTTGGACTAAAGTTACTCAAGTCAAATGATTGCAATTCATTTTTTGATTTTTTTAATAATTCTTTACTACACAAGGTTAACTTCGTAATTTTGTTGGGATCAATCGGCAATGAGTTTTAATCTAAATTTTTAATATATTCATCCCCTATATATCTTGTTTACATGGCTTTTTACGATGATTCATTTGGATTTTTATATCTTAATTTATAATTGAATGAATAGATACTACTCCAATTCAATTCCATAACAAGACACCGATTTTCTGAATTTTTCTTGGAATTCATTTCTTGTTAAAAAAAATCTAGTTTTTGACTATGTTATTTCCTGTTATGTTTAATTTCCGTAGTCCTTTATCAATCTTAATTTAAATTTTTAATAATTGAGTTATAATTAATTTACTATACACTGTACAGGAACGTGACGATGTGCAGTGCCTAAACAGGGCACCTATGTCCAAAATTTTCTGCAACTTCGTTCCCCGGTGAAAAATTATAATTTTTGGATATGTTATTAATTTATATGTCTACTTTCCATATAATTTTACGGGGCTTAAAAATGATGTCGAGAACCCTATTTCATATTAAGTTTTCTGTCTACTGCTTTGCATATTTGGCAAACCGAAATGCAACACAAAGTCATCCCTTCTAAAATCTACGGAGGATGCATCGTTTCTCAAAAAATTCTAATTTTCAACTAGGTTGCTCGAAATTATATCTAGTTCCTCTAGAATTTTGTGGTTCTTTAATTGAATTTCAATAATTTAATCTATAATTAAATTACTGAGCCTAGGTCAATATTCTAGCAACTGTCGTGCATTAATCTGGCTTGAAAAAAACATATAGCCCTATCATTTTTCTACAATTTAATCTATCCTACTACATATCATTACATGCAATTTCACTTCATTCTAGCATCACACACTGCCATAGCAAAAGTGCTTGCATTATCAACATGTTTTCAAAACCAATAAGTCACCCAACATAAGGCCATATACATTTAGAACATGCACTTCATTCACTGTCTACCTGTCCATATTAATATTTCCATATTATACATACCATTCATTGCCATGTATTTATATATCACTACTACTACTACAAGCTTTTTAACACAACAATTGCATATAAAACTCATAAGTTCGTCACAACCATCTCATCACATTTTTTCAGAATTTTGGAAAGATTCTCTACCCCTTTGGCACCCAAAATATAGCTTTTTACACTTCAATCATTCACTGCCCTATAGTTTTCAAAATCAATCAACCATATCTTTCATACATCCATTACACACATATTATTACATGTCTATTTCACAATCAACACTTTAAATATTACACCAATCCAACACATGATCAGCAACTAAATAAAAATCAAAGTTTTCAGAAATTCTTAGCCTATTCAAAATGCCACTCACCTCTCTTTTGGACACAAAATCCATTCATTCTCCATGTTTTTTTTCTTCTCAGCCACCAGCCAACTGAATCTGCCAACCCAAAAATCACAAAACAGAACAGCACCCAAACCAATTCATCTTCTCTCTTCAATAGCAAACACCATAGGAGAAATTTCTTCAACAACAACTGTTTCTCTTCTCCTCATCCATGCCGTTAAAGTCTCAAGCTAATTTCAGCTCAAACCTCTTCAATTTCTGTCCAAAATCAAAACCAAAGACGGGTTTCAGTTTTCCCCTGCGTTTCTTACCGACTTTGTCTTCCTCCTGCTCGGCAACAGAACCTTCCTCCTCATTTCCTCCTTAGAACAGCCACCACTCTCCCTTCCTTTCTCTCTTTCTATGCTTTCTTCTTCTTCTACCATTTCTCTTTGTCAAAACTTTCTTCTTTCATTTTTCTTACCCTTTCCTTGCTTCTCTACGGTTTTCTTTCTTTTGTTCACCAGCATTCTAGCCTTTCTAAATGAGAGAAATGGGTCGGTCAAACACCCCTTTTTTTTCCTTCTTTCTTTCTTTCTATTTGCTTCTCCTGTATTCTAGACCCATCAAGAGAAACAAAGAAATATGACCATTTTATCCATAAAAAAAATGACCATTATATCCATGCACCTTTGAACTTAAAAATGGATTTACTATTTACCATAATTTGGGCTTAATATTAGATTTTAATTTATCAAATATTGGACTTGGCTTGAACAATAATATTTGGACCATTTTTTTTTTCTATATATGTTTATTTATTATTCATTATTATTATTATTATTTATTAATTTTATTTTTACCGTATGAAGAAACAACCTGAATTTGAGAGATTTAAAAAGGGAACTTCAGAAATGATGGAAGGTAATTTTTTAAAAAAAAAAGAATAAAAAATTAAATAAAAGAAAAGCTTTAATTCCACATATAGGACACATCGGTAGAAAAGTTTCATTTATTGTCACCGTTGATTGGTGAGTCTGGAAAGAAAATGCCTGCAGCGTTTTTAGGAATTTCTTAACGAAAATCTTTGCTTCATGAACTTAAGAAGTTACTGAAACAAACATGGTTACCACCTGAATTCCCACACAAGATAATAACTGTTCCCCAGAAAATATCTTACTCCTTTCACACTACAAAAACAGGGTAATCGTACAAATTATGCAAACGTCATTCATCTCAACTTCAAACCTAATTTCAAACTGCAGTGTTGATAACAATATCACCATCATCCCCAACTAAGCAATTTCACAATTATGTACCATCCTCGTGAAATGGACAATACTTCCCAAACAAGCTATAAAACACGTCCTCTCCTTTGAACTTCTAACAATAATTACTATTAAGACCGAATCAATATATATACGTAATAAGGGTAGCAAATGCATTCATAAAGAAAACACCAATATCACCATCGACTACAAGCAGGTTATGCCGACAACATAAGAAGATTTTGGTATATACACCACATCATATCCAACTTGCGCTACCACGCTGCAATGACACAAAATTCATATACCAACAGACACAAAATAAAATAATAATTTCAAATTTCATTGGCCTAAACGCTTTCGTTCTCATCTCACTGTAAACCCTAAACGCTTCGTGCAACAAACACTTGTACGTGTAGCAGTTCATCTTCAAATCCCATTTCTTAACCAGCCCAATACATCTTTTCAGATCATCAGAACCACCGAAAAATCCCATCAATATATTGACGGTGGAGATGGTGCCACGTGTGTTGTATCTCTCCATGTCGGCGAGGAGTGCCCGTACGAGGTAGAACCTATCTGGGACGGTGGATTTCGAGAGAATTAGTATGAGGCGATTGTAAGTGAGGGCATTGTCGTGAAAATTGGCAGAAAACGAGGGGCAAAAGTGGAAGAAATTACACGCGAGATTTTATATTCATTAATTATAAAAGAATTTCATGAAACATATTATTTTTATTTGGATAATATGCTTCTATTTTATTTAAACGAGTTTCCACTTGATTTAACATAACATTAGAAAGGAAGAGACTTTTGAAGAGACAACTTTTCATGACATCATGATGAAAATGAACGGGTTTTTTTATAAAATAGCCTATTTACCAAACCTCTAATTATTTATAACCAAAGGTAAAAATTAAACTTAATGCTAGCCAAA
>JAXCLQ010070891.1:0-13368 GCA_035584115.1 Cedrela odorata
TATATATTGATATAATACTTTAATATTGATTAAAATAATATTAAAATATCAATGGGAATGATTATTAATATATATATATATATATTAAAGTACTATACATATAAATATCTAATCTAATAATCATTGAATATATATATATTATTAAAGTAATAATATATGTATAAGATAATTACATATATATATATTGAATAAATAAATATATTATTTGTGTAATAATATAATATGTGTGTATATATATATATATATTAATTTGATTAATATGTATAACTATTACATTAATGGGTTAATGTAATTAATGTCTACTAACAAATTGCATGACTCATTAATTTTGCATTTAATTCATTTGATGAATTGGATGCAAGTGGTTCATTAACGTTAGTGGAGGAATTTGTCAAATTGTATTTGATAAATAAATAGACTTAAGTGTTAAGTCTAATTTAGCCAAGTTGGATACTGCATCTCCAAGTTTGAGAAATTGAAAAAGTATTCTTCTTCTTCTACTTCATTCCCGTGAGCTTCATTTTAGAGTAGAGTAACAGCTGTGCTTGGTTGTAAACTAAAATAAAAAGGGAAGAAAAGAAAGGCTAAAGAGAGAAAGCTCGGTTAAACTTGGTAAAGCTCAGCCTTAAAAATCTCACAATGAAGCCAAAACCACCGTCACCAACCCGACATGTGAACACACCTAGAGGTAAGTGAGGAGATAAACTTGTTATCCTAGATTACACACAGAGAAGTATGACTTCTCAACTTTCTAGATCCGTTTAAAATTATTTTAAATTCCAAAATATGCATGTGTACATGTCTAGATCCATTTAGGAGTCTTTTCCATATATCTGTGAGACGAGTGTGGCTTCCTCAGCAGCAGTCGCTCGCCCGAAAACTGATCCCGAGCACCGCGCTTTCGTTGCGAGTGCGAAACAGAGTATGAACATGGCGGAATTTAGATTTTGCCTTCAAGTGGTATCAGAGCACTGTTAATATGTGTATGTGTGTGTGTTTAGGAAATAGGTGTTGGGATGTTGATTGATGTTCGTATATATGTTTGTTGTGGCTTAGGTAAAGAATGAAGTTGTTTTGTGTTGATTTGATGTGTTTTGGAAACATTGGAAATCGATAAAAAGAATTGAGTATCGTTCTGGATGCACTGAGTATCGATATCTTTGTGAAAAATATCAATACTTGGAGCAAGAAGACGATTCCAGATTGCCAAGTATCGACATGTTTGATGCGAGTATCGGCACTTTTGTAGAAAGTATCGATACCCACAGTAAAAGTGTCGATACTTGAGTTCTAGTATCATTCTGGATGAGTGAGTATTGATACTTTGAAGCAAAAGTATCGATACTTACCATCATAATGGAAGTGAGTGTCGACACTTTAATAAAAGTATCGACACTTGCTAGTTGAAAGTATTGGTAATTAATTTTTTTTCCAAAATTGAGTATCGATACTATAAATAGAAGATAGATGCTTGTGAAATCAATGAAAAGTGTCGATACTTTCAGGAAAGTATCGATACTTGCATGCATTCAGTGGCAAGTATCAATACCTTTAAGAAAGGTATTGACACATATTGCTGAAATAAAGCCGAGTATCAACCTCTTTGGAGAAAAGATCGATACTTGCATTTATGAGGCAATTAGATCGACACCCTATAGGAACAATGTCGACCTGTTACTATTCTTGTTCACTGTTCTTAAAAAAAGAGTAAAAAATTTTTTATTTTTTATTTTTTCTTCATTCTTTTATAATAACGAAATATCAAGATATTTCAATAGCTATAACTTACACAAGTACTATTTTAAATAGTCAATTTTCTGTTACCGAAAATTTAGTTTATTGAAATTAAAATTTTCGGTCTTGAAATTGTTTTAATTAAACAGAAAAATAATACTCTGAATTAAAATTAAATTAAATGGTGATTCTAATTAATTTTGATTCAACTAAGAATTAATAGAATTCTAGTGGGAGTAAACATATGAGCATAAAATCGACAAATTGATATAGTATCAATTAATATCTCTTTTTAATAAATTAATTTGTTAATTTATTAAATTGATTTGATCAATATGTAATGTGTTGAATTTGAAATTAATATCATTGGATGATATAAATTTTAAATTCCATTACCAAATAATAAAAATATATATACATATTGATGTGTATATTAAATGAGACCTAAAATTAAAATCTCCCTCATATAATATTAGGCTCAATCATTCCAATGCAGTTGGTAATTATTATTATCTTTGATAGGGCAACCCAATATCTGTTAGGTGAGGGCCCTCACGAGGTGTTGTAGTCTTTCTGACATGTTTCTTGATAGGGGGTCTTTAGCGTCCAAAAACTGTTAGGTGAGGAGTTTGATTTTATTCATATTTAATAAAAGGCGTTGGGTCTAGCCTAACTAGGTTGAGACATCAATAACTGTTAGGTGAGGTGTCTTTTCTTAGAAGAAGATTGATCATGTCTTGTAAAGAGTTACAAATAGAAATAAGTTTCTGACTTATTGGGCTTGCTTGACCAATAACTATTAGGTGAGGTTTTGTGAGTTTGATAAAAATATGATCACCTACGAAAAACCTGTAATTGAATTACAATTTTCTCATTGAGGGAGTGTGAGATATAATTGAAGTATTTTTGTTTAAAGTCCAGAACTGAATAGTATGATATATACTGTAATATATTTTGATGTATTTTTGTTTTTTGCAGATCTTTTTTCTAGTGAGAGAATAATGAGTAACCCTGTTCTCAAAATCCTTGATACTCACAAGCTTACCGGACCTAACTATAAAGTTTAGTATCGGAATCTTAGAATTGTTCTAGATTCTAAATGCATTGGCTATGTCCTTCAAGTGCCTATGCCCAAATCCCTTCCAGACGAGACTACACCAGAAGAGAAAGAGACTTTCTAGGAATGGAAGGATGATAATCTCAAAGCTAGATCATATATGCTGGCGTCTATAAGTGATGACTTGAAGACTCAGGATGAGGACATGGAGGATGCCTCAGCGGTCTATCTTTCTTTAGTGAATTTGTTTGGGAAAAGTTCTAGTTACAGGTAGTGCGAGTTGTCTACTGCTTTGTTTAGTATAGAGAATGGCTCAAGAACTTTACTACATGCACATATGACTATATGGGTTTATTTGATTTTCATTCATTTGTGTCTAAGGTCATGACGTCATGACCCCCAAACATAAATGAATGAATATTAAATAAACCGATATAGTCGTACATGCATGTAATAAAATCCCTTTGCTATCGACTCCCAATCAAGTGCGGGTCATGGTATCGTTAAACCTCTAACTCAATTATAGGATCAGAACCTTAATCATATACATGATTCATATATCTGTGAAACACCTTTCCGGACATACATGCTTTGGCCAAAGACTTTATTCCCACGTACGACAGTTCCACCTAGGATCTCAAGCTCCAAAATCTGAGCCAACAAATTCCATCTTAGTCATCACCTGTCCTCATACACTTAAATATATTACCAGTAAGCTTCTTTCACCAAGCGTGGCTAGCTCGATGCGATAAACACAAGTGAACAATGTGCCTTAGTGCGAAGGGTTGCCGTGACACCTCAGGTCAAATGACTAGTGGTACACTAGTACGATTGTATAACGTATCATTGACTGTGGATAATCACCTATGTGATTTGTCATGTTTGGTCACGTTTAGTAATATGTTCTCCAACGTATTACCCATGTTTATGATCTTATGACATGAGACTCGTCACCCAACTATTGTCATCCAATACTAATCCTTGGTAGCATCAAACATACCAGTCATGTAATGTCACAGTTTCATATGACATTACCTCAACCAAGAACTGATTCGAATGTATTCAAATTAAAACTCTGTACTCATATCTACAACTCTTTGTAGATAGAATCCAGACATCATAATACATAATGGAATCTCATTCTATATTTTATATATACAATATATATTAGCAACTATACATGCAAAATGATATAAAAACTATTTTATTAATCGTAAACAAGTTTACAATTTATTACAAAGTTATATATACATAAGGATAATATACCTGAATCGTATGACACGATTGGTTTTAAGACATATCTTCAATAAATATCTGTATTTGGAAATACATGTGCATGTATGTGTTTATTTACTCACTGAGTATATTCGTATACTCACTCCTCACCTTTACAGCTTTCAGATTATAGTGATTAGTAATAGCTATTGAAGGGTTTTCGACACTCCTTGTAAGTTTTCCCTTGACTCACTAACGTATTTTGTTTCTACTAGATATATATTTATTTGGGTATTTATAAACCAAATGGTTATATAAACATTTATGTTTGTTCAATCCGGTTGTGAATGATTTGATCTTGAATTATTAAAAATTGATAATGATCCCAATGATAGGAGAAAAATGATTTTTAAATTATAATATAAGTTTTGATAAAAGAAAATCTTATAAACTATCTTAATATATTCCAATTATAAAAAGTGTATTATAAGAATTTACAGCGGTTGTTACGGGTAGAACCCAAGTTAGAGGTATGACTTTTTTTCCTAAGACAAAAACACGGGCATATAGGTATGTACTGTTATAATTAAGTAAAAATTCTAGGTGAGATATGTCTATCCCGATGCTTCAAATTAATAAAATTTTATTTTTTATTAAATATTTAATATGATTAAATTTACTTAATTGAAATAATTAAAGTTGTTATTTTTTAATTTAATAGAAAATTTGAGACTGTTTTTATCTAATACAAATTTTTTTTTTTAATTTCAAGTAAAAAGTTACAATAACATTATTAAATTCTCTTTTTAAAATTTCTTCTACTTAGTTTTTGTGTTTATATCCATATTCATTTAAAATCTCACTTTTTTTTTTAATAGACTACGTATTTATTTAGCGGACTCTCTCATCCTCAACTTCACTCGTTAAAATTCAATCCCTTATCCTATTTAAAAGTATCTTCTATCAATATATATATTTCTGTTTCGACTAAAATATTTAGATTTATTTAAAATCCATATTATTTAGATTTTAAATAGAACATAATCGCTACCTTAATTTGTAATTGACCAAAATCATTAAATGATTATATAATTGAACAACAAAAATCAATACATGTAGCATATTTTATGGAATAATGGTATTAAAACCTTACCTAATACATGCACCATATCTCTTTATTCATTAATGCGTCAAAGTCTTCTACGAACTCTCCACCCAACACGCCATTACGAAAATGAAAAGAAACAAAAAAATTCTGCATGTTCAGATTTACTTCATGCCTCTCTTCAATCAAATTCTTCTACTTTTTGCAGCACTATAAATAATCTCTCCCACTCCCAGTCTTATCAAAACACACAAATCTTTCTTCATTTTACCCTAATTTTCTTCAAAAATGGCGCCCATTAGCTTGAGAAAAACTCTGCTACTAACCTTTTTCATGGTTGGATTTCTAGCTGCAGCCATGCCAAGAAATGTAATGGGTCAAAACTGTGGATGTGCTGCAGACTTGTGCTGCAGCCGGTTCGGATTTTGCGGCACCGGAGACGACTACTGCGGCACAGGGTGCCAACAAGGGCCATGCAATCCTCCACCAGCAACTAACGATGTATCGGTGCCTGATATCGTGACGTCGGAATTCTTCAACGGAATACTTAACCAAGCTGGGGAAAGTTGCGTCGGGAAAAACTTCTATTCCCGATCAGCTTTTCTTGATGCTCTTGGTTCATTTTCTCAGTTTGGTAGAATTGGCACGGAGGAGCAATCTAGGCGTGAAATTGCAGCTTTCTTTGCTCATGTCACACATGAGACTGGACGTAAGATTTCATTCTCTTTAAGTACTCTTACATAAACACAAGTAATTTTGACTGTTTAAATTTTTTTCTTTAATTAAATTTCAAAACAAACACTTATTGCAAATTATTTGGTTCCTCAAATATTTTTTTAATCTAAATTTGTTTTCACTGATTCATTATATTTATTTAGTTTTTCAATCCATAACCATAAACTATTTAAGTCTGCATGGAATATTGATTTCGTAACACAGAAAACAGCAAAATAACCTAAGAAGGAAAATATTTTCATTGCTGCCAGAATTCTGCTTCATTGAAGAAATAGATGGTCCCTCAAAGGACTACTGCGATGAAGAAAACACTCAGTATCCATGCAACCCAAGCAAAGGTTACTACGGCCGGGGACCGATTCAACTATCCTGGAATTACAACTACGGACCGGCCGGAGAGAGCATCGGTTTCGACGGATTAGGCTCTCCGGAAACTGTTGCCAATGATCCAGTTGTATCATTCAAGACTGCCTTGTGGTTCTGGACGAACAACGTTCAACCTGTTATCAACCAGGGATTCGGGGCAACAATTCGTGCCATTAATGGTGCACTGGAATGTGATGGAGGAAACCCTAGCACTGTTCAGGCTCGTATTAGATATTTCACTGATTATTGCAGGCAACTTGGAGTCACTACTGGAGATAATCTTTCTTGTTAAGATATAACATAGAAAGAAAACGACTTACAGCTTTCAAAGAAAACGACTTACAGCTTTCAATTTTCTTTTTTCAGTTTGAATAATTTCATACGGAGAGAATATTATTTCTACTCGTATATGTAATGTTTTACAGTACCACAATTTCCTATATACAAAGAATTGGCTAAGTAATTCCATTAATGAATTTTGAGTTGATCTTTACTCTGATTTATTTTATTTTTTCAAAAAAGTTAACTCTAATTTTTATTTTAATTAGTACTTGTGTCACTAATTAATTTATATAGTAAAGATCGACCACAAATGTATAAGAGATATAAAAACTTGAATCTGCTACAATGAAGATTTGAGGATAGTTGATTTATATTGATGTAATAATATCTGAAAAGAACTAACTCTGGACTCAGCATTCTTGAATAGTTATAGTTCATACTTCAGTCTTTCCAGCCAAGACCAATGTATTGTTGAATTTTAATGTATTGCTCTTATGAGATAAAATCGCTAGTTGTCAAATATAAATATATAAATGAGCGATAAATACTAATTTTTAAATAAAAATATTAATTTAATTACAAACGCCAAGTGGTCACAAGCATTTTCTAAATAAAACAGGGTAATAAAAAGAATAAGAAAAAGATTTTTATTATAATAAGAATTTAGTAAAACTTATTAAAATCTTTTACCCTTGATTTTCACATTTTTTCCATCACATATTAATATTAGAAAACACAAAATTAGAAGAAACTTTAAAGTAACATATATCCTTTCCATTTGGATATGAAGTATGATTATGATATAATAAATATGACACAAATTTACTTTTAAGTTATTTATTTGTTAAAATATTTACATAAATTTGATTAAATAATATAATTAATAACTAAATAACTAATATTTTTTTATTAAATTTTAAATTGTAAAAATTCTACCGGTACAAAATTAATTTTTTTTAAAAAAAAACTAAAAAATCCAAAGAATGATTGAACTCGTAACAAAGCAATAAAGTTGGACCAAAATGCACATGTAGTTGTGACTTTTCTTTTCCTTTTAGAATTAAATTTGAAAGGCTATGACCCTCAGCTCTTTCTTAATGCATCACATTCATCCCTTCTGTAAACTGCCCACAGTCCACACGATATTACAAAAAATCTTCATGTTAAAATTGACGTCTGTATCATTTTCAAACATCCCTGTACTCAGTATTTATTTGGGAAAATGACCGACTTATTTTTATTTGTTCATTTATCTTTATTATTTCTATTTATCCCACTTACCGTCTTTATATTTTTTCTAATGTTTTCTTTAGAAAAAAGATGGTTACCCCTTGATTTATTTATTTATTGTCTACTTACTTTTGTTTTCTTTTTTATAATACTTTTACAACAATTTTTTTGTTAATTTAATAATTTATTTTCACTGTTATTGCTCGATCCAAATCCGGGCCAAATTGCGAGGGTTAGACCACCAAACCAAAGTTTTTATTTAATATATTACTTATAAATTTTGTAATATATAGATTAATATTGCTACCTTAAAGTTCTAAATGAGTATAGAGTTTTCTTGCCAACACTAGTTTAAATAAACATATACATATAAAAAAAAAATTGTTTTTTTGGTACAAACTCTTTTTTAACATGATTTTTCTTTTCATTTTTACAAATTAGTTTGAGTTTATACTAATTAAAAAAAAGAATTATTATCTTTTAAAATTAATAAAAATAATCATTATTTAAATATTAAAATGTCATTAATATTTTATGCTACTTTTCAAATTAATTTATAAAACTTAAAAAAGAAAAAAGAAATCATAGTCATAAAGAATTTTATTCAAATTAGTCCTGTATAAAAAATTTTATACATATAATTGTTCAAAATCTTAAGGTAGAAATATTTAGGAGTGGGTAAAAAAACTTGATATTTGGAAAAATGGAACCAAACTAATTTGATTCGATTTAAAAATTTGCAATTACTTTTTTTTTTTTAAGAATCAAATAATTCGCTTCTCGATTTTAGGTAAAAAAAAAAGAAAAACTTGAAGCAAACTAAGAATAGAGAATAATTTAGTAAATTTATTAAAATTTAAGTTTTTTAAAAAACAAATTATATTTATAATATATGCATACTTTATAAAAGTTCATAAGTATTTATGGCTTAGTTTTCAATTAATAATTAAAATAAATTTTTCAAAAGCTCAAAATTGCCTTTAGAAAAGCACAATTTAAGAAATTAAATCAAACCCGAACCAAATCGATCTATTCGAGTTGATTCTAACATCTTGTTTGGTTCGGTTCATGGCAATGAATGAGAATTGATATTTTCGATTTTGATTTAAATTTGGCAAAACTTGAACAAACCTACCCATGCTTACCTCTAGAAATATTTATCTAATATGATTAAAAATCATATAATAAACTTTAGAATTTATATATCAAATAATAATATGATTTAGTGGTTAAACCTTTACACTTGAACCCACCAACAATTAACGATGTGTTGGTGATGCGGGAATTCTACAATGAAATTCTTGACCAAGCTGAGGCAAGTTGGATTGGGAAAAACTTGTATACACGATCAGCTTTTCTCGATGCTCTTGGAGCCTTTTCTATGTTCGGTAGGATTGGGAGGGAGGAAAATTCTAGGCGTGAAATTACTGCTTTCTTTGCTTAGTCACACATGAGACTGGACTAGAGGCAAACAAAATCGGTTTCGATTCGAAAATAGGATATCCTATTTATCGATAGCTTTCAATTTTCTAATACACAAAGTTATGAAGTTAAATGGATCTCATGTTCATTTAGCAAATTTGAATAGCATATCATGTGAATAGGTTGTATGAATAAAAAATTTTAGCGCATCCACATGAAATCTGTCAAATGCTATACTGGTCAAACAAAAATCAATGTATCCACTTCATCTTCCAAAATGGACGGTGGACTAACTATTAGGGGAAATCAAAAATTTCATCTCAGATAAACAACTATCAAAAAAAAAAAAGTATGAACAAATGCACACAAATTTAACTCCATAAAAAAATTCCTAAAATTATTAAATCAATGGTATTAAATTACAAAAACAGTGAAATATATGAACGAAAAATTAAGTAAAAAGAAGAAAAATAAGTTACCGAAGTGAATTGATATACGAAAAGTTATTTAAAAAATATTATATTATTACTCGAGTTAATATTACACATTACAAAAAAGAGATATTTAATTTTTTTATGATAGTACAATTATATATAATAATATTATATCGTTTATATATTTATTTATTATAATTGTTAACTTGTTCGACAATTTTAAAATAAATATATATTGTTGATGCAGCAAAAATCATTCTGTAAACCCAGTGCACCAGCACCAATCTTCTTCTCTTATTTGAATGTCGTTCGACCTAAAACCACAATGAAACCTTGGAGGTAAAAGCCAGTTGTACGACGAAAACCCTCTGATACTTAAATTAGGGTTTTGCTTTATGATATTTAAGAGAAAGAAATAATAGAATAGAGACGATATTTTCTTTAAAGTTAAAAGATCTTTGTATTATTTCTAGTCTAATGTTTTTCATGCGTACCCCAATTGTCCTTTAGCTCCCTTTTATATATCGTTTTATGTTAAGTCTCTTCAACTTAGTAGAATTTTTACAAAATCTGGAAATAATAATTCCAGATGTACTAAAGTTCCGGAGATCACAGAATTTCAACTTTATAAGCATCAATTTTCTGGATAAAGTGAGTTTTAAGTCCTTCTTGCAGAATACTTCTATCAAGTTAAGAATCCTTATTATAGAATGATCGAGAAAGAGATTGAGAGGAAAATAAATCCCTTATTGATACGTAACATATTGAGAGGTCTCAAAGGCTTTTTCTTAAGACAGCCTCAAGCCGTGTCACGTGTCCGAGACCTCTGCCATGCTGTCCCCCAAACCCTTATAACCAAGGAGGTCGTAATTGATGTCTTGGGCCCAAGACCTTTTTTTCTAAGCTTGAAATGTCTTGTCTCTCACTATACCTAAGGTCCTTGTTATCCTTAGGTTAGTGCTCCATGAGCTCGAGCTAAGCTTTAACGGTTTTCATCATTTACAAGACTTCATTTTGGGCTTTGTACTGCTCATTCTGAGGCCTAAGGTCTATTAGGCTTTACATGTACCCCAAACCTCTTTCCAAACATCAAACCCCCTAGTTTTAGTCAAACAGTGTTGTTTGGCAAAAACTAAAAGTTTCGATTTGCAAAGATTTGAACATAAGCCATGTAACACCCCAGCCAAAATTTTCACATTCTAAATTCTGGCAAAGTATCCTCTAAATATTCATCCATTTCACCCTGCAAATAATCCTCAAATATAACCCATGATTCTCATATATATAACCCCATCCATCAATATATAAGATCTAGGTTTATTCCTCACGATTTATAATTACGAATTATATATATAGATATACATATATATATATATATCCAAAAGTTACAATAAGATAATAACTAAATCACAAAATAAAACATAGGGTGATAATGTTCCTGAACTAAAAAAAGATAATTATTAAATATGAAAAGAAAAAGTTTTTCTTTATTTATGGTGGATGGACATTGATTATGCTATCCGAAAAGACGAACCATCTGCAGTAATTGATGCCAGCACTTCAGTTGAAATTGCTCTTTATGAAAGCTAAGAGCGATTTAATCACCTCAGTGTTATATTCATTAAAATAAAGATTTCTGCTGGCATCTGTGGTTCTGTTGCTTAGCATGATAATGTCCGAGTTTTATAGAAGACTATTGATGAACAATTTAAATCATCCGATAAGGCCTTAGCTAGCACCCTCATAATGAAGTTTTCTTCCATGAGGCTCACCTGTATCAATGGTGTGCGTGAACACATCATAAAAATGAGAGATATTGGGACTCAACTCAGGACACTTGAGGTTGAAATGTCTGAATTCTTCTTAGTGCACTATATTTTAAACACTCTCCCTCAACCATATGGACCTTTCAAAATCTCATATAACACACATAAGGATAAATGGTTCATTAATGAACTAATGACCATGTGTATACAAGAGAAAGGGAGATTAAAGATGGAATTAGGAGAATGTTCAGAGAGTGCACATCTGGCTGTACAAGGAAGGAAGAAAAGGCAAGCCAAACAAAAGGAGAAAGATATAACACCAAATATATCTCCTTAAGCTGAAATTCAAAAGGAATCTAAATGTTTCTTTTGTAAGAAAAAATGGGCATATGAAGAAGGATTGCATGAAATTTCAGCAATGACTTTCTAAGAAAGGTATTTCAATCTTTTTTATTTGTTATGAATCTAATATGACTGAGGTTTGTCATAACACATAGTGGATTGATTCTAGTTCTACAATTCATATTACCAATGCTTTGCAAGGCTTGCAAAACCTAAGGAAGCTAATGAGAACTAAGCAAAATATCTTTTCAGGAAACAAAATACGCTCACCCATGGAAGCTATTGGGATATACAAATTAGTTTTCAATAGTGGTTTTGTAATGACATTGGAGAAGACTTTTTATATTCTTCTTTTTTCTAGGAATTTAACTTCAGTTTCAAGACTTATACCTTGTGGATATTCCTTTACATTTTCATATTCATTTATAAATATTTTTTATAAATCTAATCTTGTTAGAAATGGTACATTGTCTGATGATTTTTTCCATGTTAACTTACAAAATAATGCTTGTTATAATACAATGCATACATGTACTGGCAATAAAAGATGTTTTATGAATGAGAATTCCTCTATGTTATGGCATTGAAGATTAGGACATATCTCCATACAGAGAATCCAAAGATTAGTAAATGACAGAGTACTTAGTACTTTAGATTTTACTGATTTTGATACTTGTGTGGATTGCATTAAAGGTAAGCAAACCAACAAGTCTAAAAAAGATGCCAAGAGGAGTTCTGGCATATTAGAAATTATATATTCTGAAACATGTAGTCCTAACTTGGACTCGTATGATCAGAAGTATTTTATCACCTTCATGGATGATTACTCACGATACATATATCTCTACTTGTTGAATACTAAGGATCAAACATTAAATGCTTTTAAGATGTTCAAGGCTGAAGTAGAGAAACAATGCTATAAACAAATAAAGATTGTGAGATCTGATAGAGGTAGTGAATATTATGGTAGATACACTAAAAATGGATAAGCACCTGATCCATTTGCAAGATTTCTTCAAGAAAATGGGATTGTTGCCCAGTATACTATACCTGGATCTCCGAATCAAAATTGTATAGCTGAAAGAAGAAATCGAACATTATTAGACATGGTGCAGAGCATGCTAAGTAGCTCCAAACTTCCTAAGTCATTGTGGACTGAAGCTTTTAAGACAACTATTACATATTAAACCATGTTCCAACTAAGGTTGTTATAAAAACACCATTTGAGTTATGGAAAGATTGGAAACCGAGTTTGCAACATGTATGCTTTTAAGGTTGTCCTTCTTAAGTAAGAGTTTACAATCTACAAGAAAAGAAGTTAGATCCAAGGACCATTAGTGAATATTTTATTGGATAATCAGAAAGATTTAAAAAAATATCAATTTCACTATCCATCTCATCACACTATATTTGTGGAATCAAGAAATGCGAAATTTCTTGAGAATGACTTGATCAGTGGAAGGGATCAATTTCATAATATAATTTTTGAAGAAGATCATTCAAGACCTTCTACTTTAGATAGTCAATTAATTGTCATTAATAACACCCCTCTAGTATAAACGGGTGTTAATTATCCAATGATTGATATTCAACCAATAATGAATTGTTGGAGATATGCCCTAGAACCAATCGTGTCATACGGTTTAGGGATATCATCCTTATGTATATATATATATATAT
>JAXCLQ010070893.1:0-13367 GCA_035584115.1 Cedrela odorata
GAGAAGACAGAATCGTCATTTTCTAAAGGCATATAAAATTCGATATTTTTGGACCTGAAAACGGTGCCGTCGCTGTACAGTTGCAGGACGCCGCCCATATCTTCGACAACACAAGGGAGAGAACCCATTGGCAATCTCTTTTAGTGTTTTTGTTGAGAGTTATTTTTGTTTTGTTGGCGATTAATGTAACGGATGTGATTGTTATATAGACAAAGAGAAGGGGTAAATTTGAGATATTGGTAAAGACTTGAGATGTATTTGTAATTTGACACTAGGTATGTCATTGTTTTAATCTCTGAGTTTTGAATGTGGACCATATATGAGCTTGGTGGCCATGGTAATGTTTTATGAACGAAATATCGAAATTTGTATGCCTTTAGATAATGACGATTAAAACCCTCTCTAATTTAGTATAAGTGGAATTAAATTAAATTAAATTAAATTCAGATTTTTATATCGCTTTAAGAAATTTTATTTTAAAAAAAATTCACCAACTGAATTAACTAATAGCACCAATTTAATATTATACTTCAGTTAGCACTATATATACACAGCGAATCTTTCTCAATGATTTCTAGACATTGGCACTTTTTCAAAATCTAAATTAGTGACCCAATACAATAGAGAGGTATGTATAGATTACACTAGGGTAGAATGAGGTCAAATTTTGAAAAGCAAAAAGGCCAGCTAGCTAATAGCTATGATCAAGAAATTATTTTTCTAATAATTAATTATTTACAATAATCAAAATTAATATATATATATATATAGAGAAATTTGCATGGAGTTTTTCTTCTTGTATTTATATTTATTGTGTGAGAGTTGTCCAAATTTATGATTTATGTTATTGAAAGCAAACATTATTCTTCCCTAAATTATAAAATCAAATTCAAATTCACAAAATTAAATAAATAATAAACCCTAGTATGCAAGAAGAAGAAGCTCATGAGCTTCCACAGTAAGATAGATAATAAAATCAATATCAATTAAGAAATTTGAATTCTTTTATTGAATTGAATAGAGTTTACCTATATTTTAATTTATCTTTTAATACGTGTATATTATTATTTATGTCGTCAAATTTTTTTCTTTTATTATATTTTTCAATTGACTAGCAAATACAAACTTACATTTCCACAAATAAAAATTTAAATTAGTAGAAAATCATGATCCCCATTTAGTGAGTTTAATTTATAAATATTTTTTTTAATATGTTTTTAAACTATTATACATAGTGATTAAAAATAACTTCAAAGTAATATTTTAAAAAATATAAGAAATTATTTAATTTATTTAAAGGATAACTTATTTAATTAAAAAAATACAAATTTGTAAAATTATTCACTCTATTATTTTTTTTAAATGTTCAGTAATACTAAATTTATATTCGAACTTATATGACAAATAATGTGACATTATCACAACATGTTGTGAGTTAATTATTTTTACTTTTTCTGTAATAACCCTTGCCCTCAAATTGGCCAGTTTCTCACCGACCCAACATGGACTACTAAATTATTATCGTTATAGTTCAGTGTCCTTCACAGACTCACTAAGCAGGAATTTTTTCCTCGGCACTCTAAACCCACCAACCCGACTACCAAAGTATTTATTCCCTTCTTTAAAAGAAGTCGCCTCCCTCATGTCTTGAATCGAGGATTTCTACCTCAATAGTCGAGTTAGTGGACTCAAAAGTTCAAGGGACAAATTCTTATTCAGTGAACTCGTGAGGAATACTGGACTGTAACGACAATAACTTGGTAGTCCAAGTTGAGCTGGCGAGGAACTGGCCAATCTGAGAACCGAGGTTGTAACATTTTCATTACCACATTAGTTGAGAAGCAAATTTACGTAAATTTAATTAATTTTTTTCAACATAACATAAGATTACTTCAATTATAAATTTAATGAAATTATTTTATGGAGATGAGCTCGAGCTTTAGTAAATCAAATTAAGTTTCTAAACAAATACATTACCAATACATGTAAACCATAATTCAATAAAAATAACTTTAATTTTCTTCTTTAAAAATCAAAAGCAAAAAATTATTGATTTTGATATTTTTTTCAAAGCACTTATAATTAAGTCACTTTAAATAAATAGAAGCTAAATTGGAATTGTCTTGATAAAGTTTGTCAAAAAAATTCCCAATTTCATGAAACATAGGTACTCAATCGATTCTCCTTAGTTGTTCTACCTCACGTTGCCCAAATTTTATGTTGAATAATTGGAATACAATCCCTAAAAATATTATTGATTGCAAAATGTATGGTCCACTTCAATTGGCATTTGCCTCATGGGATTCCCAGCATTCAAATTTCAAGACTAACATTTGAAATTGAGAGCAAATCTTTGCGATTTGGTTAGGCTCTAATTGGCAGTTTGTTTAATAATTTTGTGCATCATAACCACGGTTAAGTTTAAATTCAAATTTTTTCTTTCTTGATCTTAACTATATATAAGGAATATTAGCACTATTACATTGTATAGGTAATCATAAATACGTTGTATTTAAAATTAGAATTGATTTACAATATGAAACTTAAAATCCATGATAAAATTGTTGAGCGTTTATGTATATGTACTAACATTGCAAGTATTTATTTATGTGTTGTGTTCTAATATTGCAAGTCTTTATTCTTTATTATAAGATATGTTCATAGTATTGTGAATTCCACCACAAACGTCAATATAAACCCTACACAATATTTGAACTTCAAACAAAAGATTCAAATACGATAATAACATGTGGGTCTATAAATTTTCATATTCTAACAAATGAAGACGCAATTTGTCTATTTGTAAAAAATAAGCTCCTAACTTTTATTATAATGACTAAAATTACCTTTTATATTATCAAATTTTGACACTCACATATTATAAAATGTAGGATATTTTGATTATTTCAATAGGCATAGTGACCTATTTGTTATAAATGGCAAACTGACTTGTCATTTGTAAGAATATAAACTATATAGGGTCTCAAATGTTATTAAACGAAATGCAAATTTTTTTTTCTCATTTCAACAAATAAGTAGAATTAAGTTCAAATTATTATTATTATATTTTTTTGCAAAACCCAGACAAATGAAAATGAAGACATAAAATCACGCGTACATTGTTATAAACTTAAGATAAAACATATCATTCTAAGATCTAAGAATCATTTTGATTTCTATTGAATTGTTAGGCTGGAATGAGATCGTGATATAATGCCAATAAATGCCCATTTGGAATTTGTCCATTTTCAAATGCTACACACTAACACACAACTTCAAAGTGCTAAGAACACGCGGCTAAACCCTAATTCCAAAGGCATTTGCCAATTGCAATCGCTGATCTTATCAAATAATCTCCCAAATGTAATAAATCGATGTTGAAACTTTTCATCAATTTTTTCCAATACGCAAATAAACTACTTTTCTAAAGCTCTGCTGTATTCTCGACAACGACGTGTAATTTGTGTCAACCATTGCTTTGTCTTGTATTCCTGTGCCAATTTCTCACTTTTATTAGTGCTAGAATGTGGTGTTATTTCCTTTTCATCCACCGTATTATGTCTCCCTAGGTAGAGGCCATAGACTAGGTTTAGTGTTGAACGCGCCCGTCCACAATACAGTGACTCTTAAGGATGCAAGGACTAAGTTTTTCGTTATATATCTCAAATGTTTCATTAAATTTTCCGACTTATGCTTTCTACTTTGAAAAGAAGTAGCATACAGTTCAAAAAGCTTCACCTATAGCTTAAAAAATATGACGAAAAACTTTAAAATTGTAATACTTATAGCAACCGTATTTAAACATTTGTGCAAAAAAGTTTATGAGAATTTTATAATATAAAAGGCAAAAAATTTGTAACTTAAGAAGAGCATCAAGTTGTAAAAAGCCATGTCTTAAAAACAAAAACTTGAAGGAAATCAACATAGAAAGTAAACTGTATATAATATCAAATTGCTTTGGAATGCAGAATATAGAGAAGGCAATTTCAAGCAACCATTTTAAACACAAATTGGAATCTTTGTGACAAATGATGTGATAAGGTAGCCACTTAGTTGTTCTGGCCCATTTTTCCCCTTTGAAAGCAAAGCATATCTGCGAGGGTTACTTACTCAAAATGCTACAAACAAGCCAGGGATCGCACAATTCATTGGTACTACTTTTGCAGAAGAGCATATGTGCAATGTCAGCCTGAGAGAGATATGGTAGAATGTTGTGGCAAAATTTAGAAACAAATATGTGGTGGAATTAGCTTTCCTGGATTCATGATGTTGTTGGGGTCTAGTGCCGCTTTGATTTTTTTCATCGTCTTCAATGCTTCATTCCCGAGCCCCTTTTCCAGATACTGGGAACGTAAATTAAATTTCATTATAACGGTAATAACATGTTGAGAGGAGAATAAAGAGTGCTAGCTGGGGCACAAAGCATCTTAGATTTTGGTATTCTCAGACTGTGAACAGCATCATGAGCTAATAATTTTTTAATAATAACCGAAATGTAAAAAATTAGTTGTCATAAATAAAAGTTATGCGCCTACTGCTCTTATACTTGTGCAAAAATGAAATGTCCATGGACCAGTAACGGAAGTGCCACCATATGAGGATACAATTGCAATTGTAGGCACTACCCCACATGAAACATGGTAGAATATTGCAGATAAGATTGAAAATATGTACCTTCATTTTCCCAGTGCCAACACCATGTTCACCGGTACATGTTCCTGCTCATGATAAAATCAGAGAAACCAGTTTTAGCAAAAAAAAAAAGTTCAGCAATGTAGTAGCAATTGTCTATGAGAGAACCTCAATAATCCATAGTCTTATACTAATCAGATTCATATTCACCTTCCATCCACAAGGCAGTATGGACCATGAATTGGTTTAGCCTCTCTGCTTCCCGCCTGTGCTCTTCTTTGCTAGGATCAAATAGAATCACCATGTGGAAGTTACCATCACCAGCATGAGCAATAACTGTGCTGTTTAGAACCAAAATACAGTATATGCAATACAAGTATCAGTTTGACTACCCATGATGATAACGAAACATAAAATGATTATGACCTGCAAATTATTTTCAAAATGAAAATAATCATTGTGAATGTACCAAACCAGTGGTGATGCATCTAGCTCCTTTTTGGACTTCGATATCAATTCTGCCAGAGAAGATAGGGGGACACATACATCCTGGACAAAAGAAGAAAGATCCACAAAGAGGAACCTTAAGCAAAATAAGGAAGAGTAACTTAATAATACAGGAATTAATTCCCTAATCACCAATTACAAATTTTAAGTTCTGGAAATTACCAAGAACATCGTAATTTTCAACATCAAGGAAAAGGAATTCAAATATAAAGATAAAACAACTGAGATTAATAATTTTGAAATCTGTATAATACCCTAGAAGAATGGAAGCACTGAAAAGAAAATGTTAAAAAATGCTTCATATCTTGATTATTTCTGGGCATTTTGCTCTCTTCTCCACAAGTCTCCGAGAAGAAAAAGTAGAAAAAAGGGGAAAAAGAAGGATTCAGCTCAAGGAAGGGGCAAAATACAAAAGCAGATAGGAAGATAATTTAGTGAAGAATATTGTCCAAATTCAGCTTGACAAACTTGATTGGATAACATCACAGCAAGTCCACAGATCATCAAAGAAGATTCTGTTTAGAACTAAGTTGGCGATAACCAGCATATTTTGAAACAATCATAAGAAACTTTTTTCAACATAATTAAAGCAAGTAAAGTTGAACTAGACAAAAGATGACAAAAATTCAGATATATGAGTAAGTTTGTTACTGTTAAACTCACAGAAATCATGGCCTCAAAACTAGGCCCCATAGCAAAACAAGCCCAGAGGGCTTCCTTCCTTATCTGCAAACATCACAAAATGTAGATAGGATTACAACTAAGAAAACTGATGTTGACTGAGAAACGTCTGAAAGAAACAAATAAGTTTGGCCAGTAGTTTATGCCAACAAAATTGACCCAACATGTGAGCACGAGATGACTGGTTAAATATATCAAGATTGCAATACGGGGTTGATAATTTGAATAAAATGAAAAACACATGTACATCTTGTACATTTCACATAAAAGATAATTATATATTGACTCATACAGTTTTAATGGATCTACTGAGAAATCATTTATGTACACTTGAAAGCAGCTAAGACCTCCATACAATTACAGTAAAACAGTTAGAGAACATTACTTTCATATTTAAACAGTCTACTGTGTATGATAAAATTTCAACATAGAGGATCACAAGCCCCAAAAAAATAATTAAAAAAATAAAAACACATACAGCATAATGTGAATGTAAGAGCCATAAACCCACATTTCAATAAAAAAGAAAAGTAAAACACATGCAAGCCTGCAGGTATCAAATTGCTCTACCTTCCAAAGTTCCTTTTTAGCTTCAGGATCTTCCGCAAAAACAAAATCGGAGCCATTGTGCTCAGAAACAATTTTTTGAACAATTAGTGTCTGCTCAAGTGAATGTGCCTCTAAGGTATAAACAGAATATATTAAAAGTTAGCACAGGTAAAAATGAAGACAATTTCTGAAATGGCTCTTTACTGGAACAGACCCATTGTTCAGGATATAAATAATGAGGGGAAAAAGGAGAATGGAATGTCAGATAGCTCCTAATTTGTCTTACCAATTCGAATTCCGTACATATATGAGATACTAGCATATTTAAGAAAACTTTTAAATAAATGGGCTGCATGACAAAGTTTTTCTTAACTTGACCAACATTACATTAATTAAAGAAATATGTTAAAAGTGAAAAGAGATCTCATCTCACCAGTGCCTATAAATTCAAACATCAAAGTTGGAAGTTCAGGCAAGTTCTTCTTGTTAGCAAGATTGATAGCCCTCACTTGAACTTCATCCAATAGCTCCACCCTCGACACCTATTAAGTATTATAAAAAGGTTAAAAAACTTCAAAGGAATTAAACAAGTGAACTATGTTTACAGATTAAGTTCTACCTGTATGCCAGATAACATAGTAGCAATAGCAACATCTGCTGCATCCTTAATCGTGCAAAAGTTACACATCGCAACCTATAACATTATCATACTCGATCAACAAAATTCATCTACATACAAATAATATGGAGAATCAGTGGAATCTAACCACAAAGAGTTCGAAGATGGAAAAAAGGAGAATGAAAAAAGTGGGGAAGAAAATAAAATAATAGAACAATTTAGTATCTATAGAGTGTGAGAGTTAATTGATTGATTGGAAAAGAAAATGCTAGAGAAGGATATGTAAGAAGAAAGTATCACATAACGAGTGCTAGAGAGAGATTTTAGTACTCCATTGAAGGAAATTTCTTTAAAATTGAAGGTCAGCAAATTCATACTCTAAAAAAATCAAAATCATGATCAGTTCCGAGCACATAATAGTAAGTACCAGGTGATACAATTATCAATCCGCTTGCCAGTTTGTAGCAATCTTTTTTCTTTTTCCTTCTGCTTTGTAATGGAAATGTTCCTGTATATACTACCCAACCAATTCAAAGGTTTATTGTGTTTGCTATTACTACTGTGGTATTAAGAACAAACAAGATTTATAGAAGCATAAGAGCCAGTAACCAGAAATTTTGACATTGAAAGAATGCAAACCATCTTCGTCTGTCCATCTAAAGTGCACAGATGTTTCCTTCATCAACAGTTGATTAAAACTTTTCCCAAACATTAAGCAATACCACTAAGTAATACCACCTGCTCCAATTTTTATTCCCACCTTGTTGACTTTCAATATATAGATTATTGTAAAGATATTAGAGGGTGGATGAAAATAAATATCAAAGGAACAAACAGCCAGAATTTGAACCTTCAACTTCTGTCTTTTACATGGAAAATAAAATTTTAAAGGCAAGACGTGAATCTTAATACACACTCTTAATTAGAACAACTAGTGAAAAAGGATCACCACTGCAAATATCAATCAATTTCTTGTAAAGCATAAATCCCGCAATTATCAGGAAATCAAAGAACTTCTATGAAAATATCAACAATAAAATTTATAAGTATCATGACTGCAAGCAACACACAACACACACATACACATGTATAACATATATATATATATATATATATAAATTCCATCCCATTGTGTCAAGGAAACTAAAATTTTACACAGAAATTTGAATTGAATTAAAAAGGAATTGCTTTTCAACAAAGAAAGGTCAAGGTACCACTGAATGCTGTAGGAAATCAAGCTAATCAATATGATTCCTAAAAATCAGGGATTGTGATTATGTAAAGTAGATTTCTAAACTCATTTATTTGTTTTGTTTATTACTGTAAATATCCTAGGTCAACTCTCTTTATTTAGCTGATTTTTTGTTTCCTTTGAGATCATATCTGATCCTTTTCTATGTATAAATACCTGGCTGTGTATCAATGGAATATAATAAAAATTCTACAAGAATTTCATGGTATCAGAGACAACACACTGCCCTTGCTCAAGTCACCATTTCCGGTGTACTTTCTCCCTTGTATTCATTATTTTTTCCCTTGCTCTAAATCACGAAAACCGGCATGGTCACTGAGAAAGGAAACTTTGAATCTGAGATTACCTCTGCTCTAGAAGTTGTCTCCACTCCTCTTTCTCATGGCGGAACCGAAAGCATCTCTATGATCACTGGTCATAAGTTTAATGGCCAAAACTACCTTCAATGGTCTCAATCAGTCATGATGTTTGTGTGTGGAAAAGGTAAAGATGAGTATCTCACTAATGAAATTCCTGTTCCAGAAAAATCAGATCCAAAATTCAAGGCTTGGAAGACTAACAATCATATGGTGATGGCTTGGTTGATCGGATCGATGAACAATAATATAGGGGAAAACTTTCTCTTGTATAAAACTACAAAGGAGCTTTGGGATGCTGTTCGAGATACGTATTCTAGTTCTGAAAATATCTCAAAGCTATTTGAAGTGGAAGCTGCCCTATATGACCTCCGTCAGGAAGAAACTTCAGTCACTCAATATTTCAACACCCTCACTCGTTATTGGCAACAACTTGACTTGTTCGAATCTCATCCATGGAAATGTTCGGAGATACGACTCTTTACGATAAGCTTGTGGAGAGAAGGACATTCAAGTTTCTTCACGAACTGAATAAAAATCTGGATGAGGTTCGTGGAAGAATTATGGGCACCAAACCTTTCCCAAGCATCAAAGAGGCTTTTTAAGAGGTACATTGCGAAGAAAGCAGGAAGAAGATCATGATGGGACCCCAAGCCTCTATCCTTGAAGGGTTTACAATGGCTGCTCACAAGTATTCTTCCAACAACACCCAAGACAATCGACCAAGGAAGGAAAGGCCCTGGTGTGATCATTGTCATAAACCAGGACACAAAAGAAACTTGTTGGATTTTGCATGGTAAACCCACAGACTAAAAGCCGAAACGACCCAACAATGACCGTGAAACTCGAGGGAATGTTGCTGCTTCAGAAAGTACTAAAAATACAAGCCAAGTTTCATTCACCAAGGATCAGCTTGAGATGCTTAAACAACTAATCAACAATGCAAATCACCCTTCCACTCCTACAATAATAAGAACAAGGGGCGTTGCTCAGCAAGATAACAATCTTTTTGCTCTTCATGTCACTCAAGCACCTCCAACCTCGTGGATTGTGGATTCTAGCCCATCCAATCACATGACAGGTGATAGATCACTTTTTTCATTCTATAGTCCAAGTCCAAATAATCTCACTATTCACATAGCTGATGGCTCATGCTCTAAAGTTGCTGGAATTGGCACAATACATCTTTCTCCAACACTTATATTAAATTCTGTTCTATTTATGCTGAACCTTGATTGTAATTTACTCTCTGTGAGCAAACTAAACGGAGATCTGAACTGTGAGACTAAGTTTGTTGCTAATTCTTGTGTTTTCAGGATTTGGAATCGGGAAAGACGATTGGCAGTTGATTAAAACTTTTCATCTAAAGTGCACGGATGTTTCCTTCATCAATAGTTGATTAAAACTTTTCCCAAACATTAAGCAATACCACTAAGCAATACCACCTGCTCCAATTTTTATTCCCACCTTGTTGACTTTCAATAGATAGATTATTGTAAAGATATTAGAGGGTGGATGAAAATAAATATCAAAGGAACAAACAGCCAGAATTTGAACCTTCAACGTCTATCTTTTACATGGAAAATAAAATTTTAAAGGCAAGACATGAATCTTAATACATACTCTTAATTAGAACAACTAGTGAAGAAGGATCACCACTGCAAATATCAATCAATTTCTTGAAAAGCGTAAATCCTGCAATTATCAGGAAATCAAAGAACTTCTATGAAAATATCAACAATAAAATTTATAAGTATCATGCTGCAAGCAACACACACAAACACATGTATAACATATATATATATATATATATAACTTCCATCCCATTGTGTCAAGGAAACTAAAATTTTACACAGAAATTTGAATTGAATTAAAAAGGAATTGCTTTTCAACAAAGAAAGGTCAAGGTAACACTGAATGCTGTGGAATTTTCTGAAGCCGTAGAGTGATTTCTGTTATTACACCCAGTGTTCCCTCACTTCCAATTATCAGGCAGGTCAAGTCATACCTAACATATACAACTCTCATAAGGCTCATGGATTGAAAACAACTATCTTCTATGCATCAGAACGACCAAAAACACTTTAGAACAATGAGATTAAAATTTATTGCTAATTGAGTAAATATTTCATGCATGGAAGCATTATATGGAGGCCAAACAGGATAAATACTGAGAACATGAGAATGACTGAAATGATAGAAGCAGCATTGCACAAATTAAACCAAACACAATAAGTGAATACAAATTCCTTTCACATTTCTCTCTTTCATTAGTAGAAAGGTCTATGAGTCCAGACACAAATGTAACAGGACCTCGCATAACACCACAATCTAACAAAAGCTTTTTGGACTACACAACTCACAGCTCTTCTATAACTTGCAAATTGTATGTGTGATCTTCAATAAGTTTTACACACTCACTGGTAAGCCTAAAGGAGCACAAAATGTTACTAAAGCTTTTAGGTTTTTACATTGATGTTGGACCAGAAAAAACTATCAATTACACACACACACACACACACACACATCTATATTAGCATTTACTCAGGCCTAGTTAAGAAAGATAAATATATAAGAAGTCATGACATATGAGTGACTAGAGGTCGTAGCAGGAATAAAAGGCATCTACTGACAGCAAACAAGGGATGAGGCCAAGCTTATAATCCAACATGTAAAAAGGCTCAAACACTATTATACCATCTTAGAGGTTATTTCTGTATCACATATATATTGGTTGGGAATACTTCATCCTACTTTCTTTACTTCTAATAAATTTACTTTCTCAAAACAAAAAACTGGTTTTAGGATAGAAGCAGCAGAAAACCACCGTGACTGGATTTAAATAGACAAGATAACAAACCGAGCAGCACTTTTTCGAGCTCAAGAAGCTGTCTTGACAACCTCTCCATTGGCAAGGACTACCTGAGATGTGCATGGAATAAGAAATTTATCACAATATAATGAAATTGTACATCAAAAAGGAAAATAACAAACCTTGACACTGATGACATTACAACGCATAGTTCCATACCTACATGCTATCCAATAGCAAATCATAACTTTTAAATAGATTCCACAAGTTATTATTCATCAGTTCAGACAAATAAATTTGTAAGGGAATAACTTGGAGGGAAAAAGTAACATAGGAGAATAACTGGGAGTTCAGAAGCCAAAGAAGTAAGAATCTAAAGGTAAATTTAAGAAAAGGCAAGACCTTTGATAGTATCCAAACACTAACAAAAAATAAAGTAATCAAAAAGAAATTACTAAAACAAAAAGTAGCAAAATTATCTAAATTATCTCAGGAGTAAAAGGTTACATAACAAGGAAAAGAGTGGTATTGGGCATAACTCTACTATCCATCACAAATATTGGGAAAAAAACTATATAACACCACTAGCCATTAATACTGTAAGGTCATACTTCTAGTTCTTTCACTTTACAAGTTGACAGCAATCTTACATGTAAATATTGTCAACAACAAACAAGAAGTTAGATCTAATAAGACAGAGCAACTACCTCACAGCTAAGGAACCAGAGCAGTGGGTAGCACACATACCCCCAATGGTTGCACCAGGCCCTGCATGTCAAGATGTAACAGAGTGTATCGGAATATAGTAGCAAGTTTTAAGCACATGTAAGTGAAAATGTGGCAACTCACAACACCATCACAAGGCATATTGTACCTCCTTTAGAGCTTGAAACATTTTAAACAATGTTCCAGATATCACTATCATTTTTTTTTTTTTTTGGGAGAGGGGGGGGGGGGGTGGGCAACAGTAACAGAGGATAAAGACATGCAAAAAAGCTTACTTGATAACATTGCAAAGAAAAATTACAAGTTATAGCAACCAGAATAGCCCGTATGGCTCCAAGTATTCATTAAGTTCCATCCACCCAACCCCCGGCTCAACAAACACATCCATTTCCTCAATATGTAATGCTTTAACACTCTACAATGTGAAAATAATCCAATAAGCCCTAAAAAAAATAAAAATCCAAAAGAATTTCCCAGAGACATGTTCGAATTTGACACATTTATAAAGTAAGAAACTAAACAATTTCTGTAACTAAAATAATTGCACTCACAAGAGGCTTAGAAATTTGAGTTGATAGATATCAAGAAAATTTTCATGTACAGAAATGTCCACACATCTATTTAATTGAGAAGCCATCAGTCAATATCTAGATGATAAAAAAGGAAGTACGGAGATTAGTATATTGAAGGAATCAGTTGTTAACAAATTCTCAGGAAGGTAGGTAATATTAATTTCTTTGGATGGCATCTATTGTTTGAGCCAAACAAGCAGAGCAAGTAACAAGAAACAGAAGGGACTAGTCTTCAGCTGATTGTATATAGAATGTTTCAGTAAGATAAATCAAAGATTATGTAACACTGTACACGAAAAAGAGATTGATACATACTTTCATCAAAGACATGTCAATGCAAACACCTCCGTTAGGAAATAAGGTGTGACCCTCGATTGATGTAGCCCCACCATAAGGCACAATAGGGACCTGATGAAAGTTTAAAAGCAAACCAAATTAAGTACACGCTTAATAAAGAATCAATTTTTTTCATTTTTAATCAAGCTGTGATCAATTTAAGCAAAGTAGACAAATCACACTGACAAACGAGGTTCAAATCTTTAGACGTAGCCAGAGAAATCATGTCATCCACAAACATTAAACCCAAAATGTTCACAATGAGCAGTATCCAATTAAAAGAGGAAGGTAAATACTTTTATTGAAAAATCCGTAAACCCAAATA